>JASCZW010002821.1:0-92990 GCA_034211315.2 Aedes japonicus | reverse complement strand
AATGTATTGTTTACCTGCAGTGTAGCATTAGGATCCGACGGACCGCTAATGACTATCCTGAGTAGATGACTCACCATCATCACACTCTGTGAGTGATCTCAACGGCATCCTTACCGTTGGCTTGACACCGGTTTTTATATTTCAATAAATATGTATGTACATCTCCTTAAAACCTACTGTATCTGAAATCAAAGATAAACAAAAATCCAGCGTATTGTTTAACAAAACGAACCCTGCTGTTAAGCCAATTTTTTTCAATCCAGAATCCCAGTGGTTTCTCGTGGAAATGCAGAAGCTTTTTCGGCTTCCAATCAAGCAAGTATCTCGTCAAGCTATTGATATCTTTTCCTTATTTAACCTACATTCAAGCGGGAGCGGCGCCGATATTGCCTTTATTAAAGATCACAAATTTTCAAGCATTTTAAATGTGTGTTAGTCGTCTGTTTCTCTGTGTAATTACAACTGATTTGGCAATAACGGAATAGTAACCTTGGGCGGTCAATCGTGCTCAGATTGTTGTACGTCCTTGCTATAATGACATCTTGCTAGATCTGGCATCATGGGACGATTGTTGCATCGAATGATTTGTAAAATTCGTTTGTGGTGACATTTCTTCTTGTTAAGTCCTGAGTTCATCTTCTTGTCGCTAAAAAAAACATTGATTTTTCTTATCCTCAACTGTTATTTTCCTGCAATGCCATATCATGCTAATTTTTCAGTAATCACGAACATTTATTTCATACATTAATAAGCAGCAAAATCAACCCAAACCGTTGTTAAATAAAGAAAATATGTAAAAAAGACATTATGATAGTCTTAGTTACATTTTTTTTCTTATTTACATTTTTTTCGATTTATAATGGTTTAAATTTAAATTAGGCGAAAAAATTCAAAAACTGGAAGTAACCTAATGGATTCTACTCTCGAAGCTTTTCTTTTTTTTAGGGAGCACTTATACACGTCTCCACAGCAAGATTTTTATTTGCATATAGCTTGAGAACGTCTTTTAAACTACTGGGTAGCCTCTCTGTGGTTCTTGAAATACCGTAAAAAAGGTCATATTTTGAAATTAGTATAGTGGGCAATAGCGAGTAAAACAACGGAAATATTAACACCTCTGGTTTCGGTTCATTAAAAACCCCTGGTAGCACACTTGTTGTAAATTGGTTAAAGTTACCTCAATGTGACTAAATTAGTCACAATAATGTTAGAAGAAAAATTAGTAATCTCCGTCGAGTTATTAGTACGAGACACTGAAGAAGTCTGCACATTGTAGACGAAATACGCGTATCTGTCGAAGATAAGCAAAGGTAGTTGGAATTAAATGGAGATTACTAATTTTTCTTCTAATTTATAGTTACAAGTATTCCACTAAACAGCTCAAACCCTCTAGGATTTACAATAATGTTGCTGCAACCAATTATTATGGTTTTGTGTTGCTTTGGAATACCTTTCCCTTTTAAAAAATCTAAGGAAAAGATTGGTTCCGTGAATGGCAGAGACTCATAAGTAACCCCCTGTTATTTCTAATAGAATCAATACATTAGTTATTCCTCGAGTTGCTTCTAACTTTACCGCCAGACATTGAGGCATTTAAAAAAAAATATGCCAGAAGTGTGTTGCTCATGATTTTACTTCAAGCAGTCCATGTTCTCAGGTTCTCTTTGATCCATCTTGCCATATTTGCCATAAATAAACCAATATTCGTCATAAACATTCAGCATTTTTGAAAACAATTTTCTTTTTGACCGCCCTAATACCAGTCTCATATAAACTACAGGTATACCTCGATAGTACGTACATCAACTTTCTCACTTCAAATCGCAATTATTTATAAAGTACTGGTTGTATCATAATATAGTCAAAGAAAGGCAGCCTTCTGCTTTCTTTGGTTGGTGAATTAGATACAGTGGTTTTCTTGATCATCTGAAGAAGCTAATCATACATATATCAGAGTATCTGTATATCGAAAGTAAAAATTCTAAATTCTAAGGACCATTTTAAAGACCCTGGGCACTGGAAACCTTGAGGTAGTTTAACTTCAACTACCAGGTCCCAGGGCTGGTCTGATTCTTTACCATTTTGGAAAGAAAGACACTAGTGTTGCCAGATCAGTGGTAATGCAGCCCAAAAGTGCTTCTGAAGTTCATCCAGTAGTCCTTATCGATGAACATGATAATTCGCAGATGGTGATCAATGGTCAAATACATTATATTTGCAAATAATTTAAAATATTGCAAATAGTTGAAATATTGCATTTGATCATATAAACTCAGTCTATTATCACAAATCAGCACACTTTAAGGAAGCATTACCACCCAGGGGAGCTGATCCATTATCCATACTGATCGGAAATGTAGGTTTGATGTATGAATCAATTGATTCCTTTTGTTATTAAGTTTGCTTACTTTCAACAATAAATAAAAAGTTCGAAATGGTTATTCGTCAATCTTTTGTTTCAAATAGTACGAACTGAAAGATGATGAAATGAAAATGAGACTCGTAACCCTAGATACTATACCTGTATCGAGGTCTTCTGTGTGGTGAGGCGATTTTCCTTGTATAATTCTAGCTACACAGTTTTGAAGAAAAATGCTGTTTTAGAGTACGCATCGGTAATGGACGATTTCATCATCAAGAAGAAGTTTTGCGGAAGAATTTAAATTAAAACCCGTGAAACTTGAAAGGAAATCCTGCCACGTACTAACGAAACAGTCTACGGAACGGAAGATTAAGTCACGATGCGGAACGAGGAAAGTAGCTCTAACGTAATTTCAAGCTAAGCAGGTGTTTTAGCATTCCCAACATATCGAAAGGTAACTAAATTTCACCGTCATTTACTAACTAATTTGCTAACGATTCTCCCACCCTACCCCAATCCCGTGAGCAGCGATGCAATATTATTGTACACCTCTAGTGTGCACTAATAGTGTATCCCGCAAAATTCAAAACCACCATGGGTAGAAATGTTGCGTAGCCTATTCAACTATTCCCTGGTGTCTTTTGGAAATCAGCTTCTAACACGAGTTATCGACGAATGAATCGCATTGCATCCAAATGACTATTTACAGCACTGACTATAACAAGTCATAGCCAAAGTCTTGATTCCATCTTAACTTTTCAGATAGGACATGTGCAATGCCTTTTATCGAAATTGAAAATCTTTCACACAATACATGACGCAAGCGTAAAATTTATTGCATGCACTTTTATCAGCCAATATACCAGTTATTATGCCATTTTTAACAGACATGAGCGCATTATCAACTGGATCGATAACTTAATTGGCAAACGTACAACAGTTAAATTGTAGTTGATTGTCTTTATGGTGGTCAAACTTCAAACATACGGAAGACATTTCGAACGATTTTTTTTAAATTCCCGAGTGCTTCTACATATAATACCACATAATATAATCCACATATAAAAGCCATTGAAAGCACTGACAAACAGACATACAAGTTCCTTGCTTATTGCATATGTCGCGTTACTTCATCACTATTGGGAAACGAAGAAGCATTCATTGTTGTTACACTTGTCATTGTTTGTTTTGTTGGCAATGAATCGAGTTTTATTTCGCTATACCCTTTGAAGAGTGAAAGCCTTCTTAGAAGTTAAAACCGTTAGTCAGTTGAATATCCGAACAGTTCTGGTGCGATCCATGGTTGTCATAATTGTCAAGTTCGTTTTTGTGGCATAGCTACACCGGTGTTGCACTTTTTGCACTGAAACTGTCCGTTTTTTGCTTCTAGTGCAACACTGGTGTGTTGACGGCTACACCGTAGATATTTTGAGTGCTACACTGCCAGAAACTGGTCCAGAAAAAGTGTATGATCCGTGCTTTTTTTAAAAATCATAAACGAACAGTTTCGGTGCAAGAAGTGCAACACCGATGATAGTTCACATAAATGAAGACATGTTTTCCTTATTTCCTCACTCGGTGGCTCAGTATTGTCACTTTTGAGGTTGAAGGATTCATCATAATTTTTCTGTCATCATCAAAAAATCTAAAGCAGTTTTTTCGTTTGATATTAAAATTCTGGAAACAAAAATGTATTCACTGTGTTCCGCTTGGCGAGCAGAATACAGTGAAAACATTTTCACGAAGTATGTTTTTATTTTGAACGAAAAAACTGCATTCGAATTTTTGATGATGACCGAAAATTGATGATGAATCCTTCAACCTTAATAAGACAAATAAGGACAAATATGTTCCATAGGTGAAAGTATTCCGGGCGATACCCCGTAATGCACCTAGAAGGTGATCTACCATCGTTACGGGTCAATAATTGTTTTTATTTTTGATTATTTATGATTTATTTAAATCCCCGAACTCGAATCATATATGGTATAGGTAAACTAACAACACCAAGATACCTTCTGTTCGTGATCATTCAGGTCAAACACCAATCAAAGCGAAACTTCTATCTCTCCATCACCTCTCGACGTATCGCTATATCACGTGCTTCGCCGGTTCGCTCATTCATTGGATCGATTATGAAAACTGCAGCCGACTACTCGTATCAACCAATACATGTTTATGCGTTCACCTGGACGCGCAAGCCTACAACAATAAGTAACGAGTCACGCGAACGTATGCCGGTGATGATGTCAGAGAGGAATTTCGCTGAATGCGGCTCACTGACGTCATCGTCATGCACGGTTGCGCACCTGACTCGGGAATGTGCGCACGAAATGCCACCATACGTTGTCGTCGGTCGCAACTGGTACACGAGGCAGCCTTCATATAGCTATCCGGTGTCATAAATTATACGAAATACACAGACAGTACTGATGGCACAAAAATAGGTAGGTACAGTTAGAAAGTGGCCTTATTGCGCAGCATTCATTCATCAACTGATTTCCGAAAACGGTGAAGTTAATTCTTCCTGCTAAACACAAATCTCATCTGGTCAGTGACAGTATGCTAAGGCCATTTTAGGGTGAATTACCCTTAAGCCACAGAGGGGTCACCTTCGTGTCTATCGTTGATACTGCTATCAACCGGTATGGAAATGATACTGAACAGTTTGCACAAGTGTACCTACCTATTGGATTAGTAACGTCGAACAAGGTGATAACGAAGGCGCACTGCAGCGAAACTGTGCGCCATCAGTCATGTGGATACTATCTTACGACCAATTGCGCTGCAACAAATGAAACGTGACTGATTAAAATTGACTCCAAATATACTCAATCGGACCGCAGTGAAAATTAAATCTTATTTGACGAATCAATTTGACTTGCTCTGACAAGTATCAATTTAATTGAAAACATTAGGACTCGTCAATTAAAGATAGTTACAATGCTATTGCTAATTTCAATGTCAAGGTCTAACACGCGAGTAGCTGTACAGTACTCACTTGTACTGTAGGTGGGTAGGACAGCTGAAGCAGATACCTAGCGTGCAACGAATTATTTATAGATGTTAGCAAGTCTCGTTCTCCTCGAGCTAACTGTCGCGTACAACGTTGTTTCCGCTCATAAATATTCAACTAGACGCAGAACTGTGATTCCTAACTTCAACAGAGATCAGCTGTGGCGTGCTAACAAAGCTCACGGTAGTAGTGAGTCAGTCACTATCGATCTGATAAAAGAGCTAATCAGAACGAAACCATTGAACTCGTCCCTTACATCGCTTATCAGATCAAACCTTGACCACCAAAAGAACAAATAACACTGCCTCAAGGGGGCTTATTACTAAAACGATGGAAGGAAGATGTGACGTAAACATCTTCCGACTGCCACGCGCTTTGACGTCAAAAGTCAACGTTCAAAGCCGGGCGCTGTGTTGTTGTTATGTTTGTTTTCGAAATACTCTATCTACTTTTTTTTTTTCAACCGGATTAAAAATAAATCTCGACTGTCTCAGTACATTGGAACGGGGCCCGTCGTCGTCCAAAATAAAGTGAAAAAAAAAATCGTCATATCCGTCGTACACATACCCACTTAGAAGGTCAATTCACTATGCTTTTGAGCTGTGTTTCGCCAGACGCAGCAGATTTAAGGTTTGTACCTGTCCAAATCAGGTTTCAACCGGTGCCTACAATCGGTTCAACTACATTCAATTCCACGAAAACGATCGTTTCGCAAAATGATGAATGGATTCAAGTTCTGAGGAGATTGGTAGATCAAAGGTCTTATTTAATTTTAGCTGTGGCCGAAAATTTGTGCAGATTGGCAACACAAAATATTTAAACAGTTTTATTTTTGACCAGAACAGGTTTTTTGATTCGTATGGATTTTTTTATTATTTAAATAAGTGATTCAAACTTGTTATGAAACGATTTATTATCACTTCATAGCTTATATGCATCGAGCATCAAATTCCCAAGCCCTTTGGCCTCACGTTATCTCCAATGAACTCGTCGATCCGTATGATTAGATGTAGCGTGTCTAAAGTCTAACTGCTTCCCTTCTTTCCAATTACCAATGCCCAATGTTTATAAGAGGAAAGATGTTTACAAACAAACTACAATCTTCGGCGACAGCTGATAGGGGTACGAACAATACTAGTTACAGTTAAGTTTGTCGTGTGCGCATCATCAGGCAACACAGTTTTCCAATCCATGTTTACTCTGTGGGATTTCATGCATACAGTACGATTGTAAATTTATATTACTTCCAGAGGCACGTTGCACACGTTGTCCGAAAACCAACTGGACCTCAAACGAATAAAAAATCTTAATATATCTAAACATCAATTAATTTATCCTATTTGCTTCACACTCTATTCCTAACAGCAGACCTAGTGCCGCTAAGAAAGTAGAGAGCGAACCGAATTCCAGACTTGAATCTTCGGCAACAGGCAAATTGATAGGACTTCCCGAATTCGGCTCGGAATTTAGCTACAAAGATGCATCGCGCAAGGACAGCTCTCCAGCTCATCAGTCATCCAGCTGGCCAGCAGAACTTTGGATCCTGGTTAATCAAGAAACCAGCGTCGAAGGTAAGATGTTGCATCACTATATTAGATGGTTTCTGTTGTAATTCACACCGATTCTTCATTGCAGCTTACCAGTGAACTGGTTGCGGCTTCGTCAGTGAAATTATACAATTCTGCTGCCGCCGAACCTTTCCTCAATGGCTCGTCGTCAAACTACATCGACGATATGTACAATGCCTGGCTAAAGGATCCAGCTTCAGTGCACGCAGTACGTATAAAGATCTCTTTTTAAACGCATAATGAAAATTCTGCAATACAGGGCCGAATGTGTTCTAAACGAAAGGAAATAATCTTATAAACTTATAATTATACTAATTTGGTGTGGATTAAATCTTAGTAATTTAAATTCAAATGACAGCGGGCTCTCCAACAGGATGGAGCAAGACCTAGGTTCCAGCTTCGAGTAACTCTTTTACTTTCTTTTGAGTCCTATAGACTAATGATTAGCTCAGGCTCCACATGCATATACATATATTCTCATCGGGATGTTAAAATTCTTATTATTATCTTCGTTCCTCCTACAGTGCAGCATTACAAAGTTAACTTGTTTGTATGGAAATCAATTAAGTTTGCTAATTATTAGGCCGCCACTATTGTAGGACACGCCTCTTCAAAATGATTTCCTGATTTTAGTACATTTTTGTCATACAGTCATTAACTGAAATTTATTCCTTTGCGATCCAGGTCCTGGATTGCTTAGTCACCGGATAATATTGTCTAAGGTTGTCCACGTTCGAATTGCAACACCCTGAAATATCTATAAATAACCTTTTTTGCCTTTAGGGGAAATTTTTTGGAACTTATTTAGTTCTGTATGTAGTTCTGTATGTATTGTTAACATCCTACAAGTTTCATTGAAAAGTACGGAAACGTTTTGAAATGGAGTCGAAAGAGTTTCGGGCAAAGTTTTGCAAGCGCATCTCGAAAATTCAAAAAGTTGGTATTTGTGAACTTTACTGTATGTCCGGATTACTTCCGGAATTTTTTCACTTGTTACTATATTTCAACAACATGCAACAACAACAACTGAACATTTTCACTTGTTACTAAATTTCGCATGAGGTGTCAGTGAGTCTGTTCCTGTGATTGAAATAAGTGTTTGATTGAGTTTGTTTGATTCTATAGTAATCCAGTGACAATTGGGACTCAAGATTTCCTCCCTAATGTGGTTTCATCAGCCTCCAGGATTGCAGAGCAGTCTATTCTGCCTTGTAATGTATCTGCAATAAGAAGCGTCCTCGAGGTTTCTCATCTAGTACGGAGAAGTTCCAGATCGATCAGCTGGCAACGATTTTCATAGCTGGGCAGATGAAACGGGTCCTCCACGGCAGATTCCTTAAAGCAAATCGAGGAAAGCGTCGTTGAACGGACTCGATTGTCGGCGGTCGCACGAATCCGAATGTAGATTTTAAGATCGTCTGCATACGATAGTCGTGGGCCTCTGATGACCAAATTCACTTCGTTGAAATAAAGTAGGGAGATCAACGGTCCCAGGTGGCTTCCTGGAGGTATCCCTGACGTGGCTGGATAAATGCCGGATTGGCAGTTCCCAATAGTGACCATCAGCTGTCGATCGGTCAGATATGAGCGAAACCATCGCAGAAAGTTGCCGCTAACCCCAAGTTTTTCTAGTTTCGCAATCGCAATGGCGTGGTTCAGCTTGTCGAATGCTGCTGACAAGTCGGTATATATGACGTCAGTTTGAGCTCGTTCAGCCATACTATCCGTGATATACGATGTAAGGCACAGTAGATTAGTGGTGGTGGAACGACCGGAAGTGAAACCGTGTTGATCACAACTCAGATATTGCTTACAATGAGAAAACAGAGGCTCCATGACGACTAACTCAAATAGCTTCGAGATCACGCTCAACGAAGTGATTCCACGATAATTATTCATGTCTCCTTTGCTTCCTTTCTTGTGGACCGGAAACATATGTGCAAATTTCCAGAAGAATGGGAACACTCCTCATGCGACGGACATTTGAAATAGGCGAAGCAACGGTTTCAGTAAGCAGGTAATGTGTCTTTTCAGGAATGCTATCGGGTCCAGGATTGTAGGACGACTTGAGTTGTTTTGCGGCGGTTGTAATCATGTTGACGTTGATATCGATTGTACCCAGGGCTTGACCGTATAGGGGCACATTGTTAGCTGCTGATGTAACGTGTTCATCAGTCAATCTCTCGCCGGAGAAAACACTGGAAAACTTTTCGGAAAACAGGCGGCATATCTCCTGGGGGATGAAGCGACTTCACCGTTTAGCACAATTGAAGATGGTAGGCCAGACTCTCTGCGCTGCCCGTTTACATGCTTCCAAAAAGTCTTCGGATGCGACCTGAATTTGGACTGAATCCCTCGTAAATATGACGAGTAGCATCGAAGGCTGACTCGCTTGAGGTCATAATTGAGCATCACGTAGTGGTTTTTCAGCGCAAGCGTACGATATTTAGTGAATTTTCTCAAAGCCGCTCTCTCAGTCGATTTCAGTTTTCGAAATTCGGTAGTTTGCCAAGGAATGTGCGACTCTTTTTGGTAGACTCTTTTCGGAACGTGCCTGTAATGACGTTAATGACGATATGCCAAGACATGTGAAAAAGTTTGCTCAGAAGAATCAACGTATTCAGGATCGAGAATACTCTCCCAGGCTATGTTAGATAGCACGCTGACGATACTACGGTGATCGGCTTTCCGTAAATCGTATGACTCAGTAGCAGAAGTGCGACAATTCACAATTAAAGGAAGGTGGTGAGGAGCCAGTTTTACCAATAGGGTTTGAACCGGGTCGGAAGTTGAATCATGCGCCGTCCTTTCTCCAGGATGGGTGTTGCCGTTTAGACTGGTTCGTGTTCTGCAGTCGGGCTGGTTGATACATGGAGCCGCCGTTGCTTCCGGTTTCATCCTCCGAGAAATCTTCCGTCAGGAATTGCCCTGGTTGGCCGTAAGTAATTCTTCAAACTTCTACGGTGCTGGCGCTGGATCTTCATCGTGAATGCTAGTTAGTGGAGCGATGAAAAGGGGTAGTGGGGCATGTTGACCGGCTGGATTTCTTTCTGGAATACAAGTCTTGAGCTGTATGACATGCGACCGTATCAGGTGATTTGATCCTCAAGGAATAAATTGTAGTTGACTGGTCAAATCTTCTCGATGACGGTTGCTGGTCCCCCCGGTGAACTTTGCCGTACACGGATTCTCCGTACTGGAAACCTCTCATGACTGCGCAGGGCTTTCGGTTGAAAGCGTCGTTATGCACCGTCCTGTCTCTGGATGTAGTGATATCTTCGCTTCTTCTTGGCCTGAGAAATGATGATACGCTACGTAGTGGTCTGCCAAACATCATCTTTACCGGAGATTTCACGTACAGGTCGCTGGTCGGAGTGGAGCAATACAATTGCAGGAACGTGAGAAGGGCTTGTTCTTGCGCCTCAAGAGCGAATTTTTCGAAGGCTTCGCTTCATAGTGTACACGAATCTTTAGACTAAGCCAGTTGAATGTGCGATACGGATGTGCCGGATACCTTGACTTGTGCATAAACTTTGGAATTCGTGGTTTGAGAACTGGGTGCCGTTGTTTTAATCGATTACCTCTGGAGTGCCGAATCAACAGGCTTGTGGTCGGTCAGCAGTGTGAAATGGCGTCCCAGGATATATATGTGAATTTGAACCGCATAGACCAACGCAAAAGCCTCCTTCTCAGGTTGTCAATAGTGACACTCCGCGAGTGCGAGTGTCATCGAAACGTGTTGCACGGCCTTCATTCTGTCATCACGAAACTGGTTAAAGATAACTGCCCCGATGCCAGTGCTTGATGCGTCCGCTGCCACGACAATATGGAGCTTGGGGTCCTAATGCGTCAGCAGCAAATTGGATTGAAGCGTTGTCTTGAACCAGTCGAAAGCTTTCTGACATTCCGGAGTCCATCACCATTCACGTCCTTCCTACCGTAGAAGTTAATAGACCTAGGTATGATCAATGTTCTGAGACGTTGGCTGGCGGTGGGAGCGATGGCTTTCACTTTCTCGGAGTTTTGACGGATCCCTTGTTTGCCCACGATATGCTTCACATAACCGAGTTGTGTTTGAACGAAATGGCACTTCTCGGCTTTGACGTAAAAGCCTTACTCCTTGAGTCGCTGTAAAAGTAGGCTGAGTGACGCTGCGTGTGACTTGAATTTCTTGATTGGGAAACTAGAAGAATTTAAAATTAACACTTCATTTGATCACTTTTAAAAAAATAAAACATTGAAACACTTCTTCAAATTTTCGCTAGTAAACGCAAGCAAATTCCTTTGAATTCTACTACGAGCTTATCTTTTGACAGATAGGCCTATTTCGTCTGCTACTTACAGACTTCTTCAGTGTCGAATGCTCTGAAGAAGCAGAAGGATAATTAAGTAATTCTCCCAACAATTCGATAACAGTCAAAACAGATCAAGAATTTAATAAAGCATGGGTCAATGCGCAATTGAAGAAAGGAGAGACGGACCAGCCTCCGGCTGAAAGTCTCATTAATAAAGATAAGATAAGATAAGATTGAAGAAAGCTTGCGTCTATGTACAAAAACCGGTTCTAATGTTGTACAAAATATGGGTATTAAGGTCTTAAGAGAAAAGTAAGTGCATTTGTATTTGGAGCGCAAGTTTAATTAAGTGAACATGGCAAAACTTAGTAAAGATCCTAGAGAGTTTGAGCTGTTTAGTGGAATACCTGTAACTAGAAATAAGCAGAAAAATTAGTTTTTTTTTTTCATTTAATTCCAACCACCTTTGCCTAGCTTAACAGATACGCGTATTTCAGTCGAATTATTAGTATGAGACACTGAAGAAGTCTGCACATTGTAGACGAAAAACGCGTATCTGTCAAGATAAGCAAAGGTAGTTGGAATTAAATCGAAAATACTAATTTTTCTTCTCATTTCTAGTTAGTAAACATGTTCTTTTTGATACTCCGAAAGTTGCAAGACAATGTGTTGCAATTCTTACGGGGACAACCTTTATTAAGGAAGATTCTTTAAAAACCAATTACACATTGCCATTACAGTGTTCCCAATACGATCACAAAAACACAGTCATTGCACATTATGATTCCCAACGCATTTTCCTTTTTCTTTCCTTTTTCAGTCTTGGGATGCCTATTTCCGTAATAATTCTTACGAGGCGCCACCATCGCTGGCTCCGATCCCAAGAAATCACGTTCCTGCATCGCAATATCTTGGCAGTGCCCTCCCAGCTCTAGCAGGTGGCAGCCCAGCTGTCGGCACCCGCATCGATGACAAATTGATCGATGACCATTTGGCCGTGCAAGCCATTATCAGAAGTTATCAGGTAATGTCATGACTCCCTCCGACAACTCACAATCTTTAAACAGGACTATCCTTTTTTGTCCCACACGTTTTATTTTTGTAGCCTAATTCCCAAGTTATCAACTCCCACAGTAGGTTTACGTCCCTTTTTCGTACTAAACATTATCAACAGTTATATTTTGTTAGGAAAGAGTAACAGCACGGTACAATTTGTTTGTTTCAAAATTTAATATAGAGGGTTTTGTTTTTTTTTTCGTCTGAGCTATGTTATCTAATTGTGATCGTTCAATAATAAATACTGAAGACGTGTCTCTATATTACATGTTGGTCAACCGGCACTCTCCGACGGATCATCGCGATACACACCGTTTGCACTTTGAACAATAGATTTTTTTTATCACCTTAGATTATACATATTGTCACATTAGTTAGTAGACCCAAACTGCACTACTTATACAAATTCTAATGCACATCCAGCATGATAACGCTGAAACAACTCGATGTAAATGATCGAAAGATCGGCGACGTTGTTGTAGCGTTATCATTCATATCTTCCCAAAAAGATACGCAGCGCGTACTTCAAATGATCTTTCTTCACATCTTCCCTCATTATGCGGTATTCTAAATTATTGAACCAACCCACTTCACCCAACAGTCTCGTGGCCATCTGGTGGCGGACCTCGATCCGCTGGGTATTCTGAATGCCGACATTCAGAGGGACCTGGAACATAACCTACGTGCGAACGAAAAAGTCACTCGCACATACATGAGCTTCGGTAATTGTTCTTTCTCATTCTCTATTCTACATTTATTTTATATTGGCAAGATTGAAAAAA
This sequence comes from Aedes japonicus, assembly GCA_034211315.2. Lineage (NCBI taxonomy): Eukaryota > Metazoa > Arthropoda > Insecta > Diptera > Culicidae > Aedes > Aedes japonicus. The sequence goes on along the minus strand of JASCZW010002821.1, from coordinate 79,911 downwards.
ATTGAGATTCGGAATCAGCTCTAGTCTTCTCGTTGTAAACATTTTTTTTTAGTAAGCATACAATACTTAATTAACATTCGCAAAACTACTGCTGCAGAACCGGGTGTGCTTTATGCTGCGAGGGCTAACGTGTATTTGTGTGATTGGGTGGTAAATTTAAATCTAGATTTAATGTTTTCAATTTCACAACAACGATCAAATGTTGCAGAAAGTTGTTATGAAAATTTGGGTTTTGTGATCGTATGTATTTGTAGTGTAGTGTGACATCTATTTTTCGTTTGTCCTGTCTTTCCTGTTAACATGGTGTTTAGTTACTGACCCTAACACCTCCACTGCTAATAATCCTGGTAGAAAAACCCTAACAACACTCTCCTCCAAATGAACCTTTCGTTGTAAAAATTGAACCCGGCAATAAATATCGTATTTCTTCTCCTATTTTTTTATCCCGTTCCGTCACGAAACATGCGCAATATTGTGGACAAACGATCACGTCTTTCCGTTGATCCCCGTTACTATATATCCAATCGATACTTAATGACTTGATATTGACTGCCCAAAAACTGGTCACTCTTTCCTTTAATTTGAAAAACTACACGAAATTCCAATTTTTCCAAATCAACCACCACAGATTCGGGGTCATAACATTTCAAAACTAGACCCGCTCGGCATTAGTAACGCGGACCTAGACGATAGAATCCCAACGGAATTACTGTACTCGTCTTATCGTTTCGGTGAGTATCAATCAACAACTCAGTATTGTGTATAAACCAAAAAAAAAACACATCTAGTGATAGCTTTGAATAGCGAATTCCGGAAACGCTTCTCCCTTTCATCTTCGACCAGCATTTTCATCACCTATGACACCTCAATTGGGAGTTTCTACCACTTAGCTTTGGTTCTAAATTGCGCACTCTCGAAAATTGCATCAACTTCTACCGTGTGGGAACAGAAACTTCTATCCACTGCTACTTGGATGTTATTAAATGTTGTGAAGAGCTATAAAAATGCAATTGAAATGACACCTTATAGTATTCTAAACTAGCATGTAAGTGTGTCAATTTGAATGCATCGAATGCTTGGTACAACTGGCTCAAAAACATGTATTACCAAAAAAATAGTTATGTAAGAACTGAAAAATTTGATTATTATACCCACACACATTTTTTGTTTCCGAAATCAATATTTGTTTATTTTGTTGATACATACCAACAGGGTCAGTCTTCGGAGTGGCTGTTGTTCCGCAACTGGGAAGGCACTCTAACTTAACCCATTTCCTCCGGAACCGTTTATACAACCTACCGCAAGAGTCAGATTTTCCCAGGGTTGACTCATGTTTCGCTTCCGTACGAAATTTAGAAAACGAAAAGATTAGTACACGCATAGGAACAGGGTCACTAATTCGACCAAATTCCAGAATTAAAATGACCTAAGCTTTATGTTCTCACTTCTAAAGCAAACTCGCATTTCAGCTTTGGCAATGTGTATACATCAATGAAGTAGTTCTTCAATTTTTCTAGAAATCAGTTTCAGTGACACCCCGGTTTACTGTCCAACCGGAACTATCCAGAGGTGTCTTCAGGCATATCAAACCATTTCAACGGCCATTTCGTCAGCATTTCAGACATTCCCCAGAGAGTGGTTACACCGCAGATCCCAGCGTGGACCCCGGTAATAACTTACCCTATGCTCTCGGTCACCCTGCATTTCACCCCGTTGACGTTTGAAACAGTATTACATACCTTCAATCTTCTTTTTTTCCCTTGAGATTCGTGGATTATTAAGAGCTTAGGTGATGACATTTGTCGTACTTTTAAGACGATGGTTCAAAGTAAGAATGACTTCGATTTTGTTATATTCTGTTCGTTTCTTACCACTCGCCAGTATCGGTTATGTTCTATTATAATCCTTTTTGTTATTTCATATAATTTCAATAGTTATTAGTTTATTTTATTATTTTGTATATATATTATTTTCTTTCTATGTAAATATTAAAATCTATTAGCATCTTCTTCCTATAACCAGTTCAATATGTTTCTACTACTAATTTACGAATGCTTGTTGAGTTCTTTCTGTTAGTTATTTTCTATTAATAATCTATCTTTAGTTCTTGCTGTTCTGTTGAGTTGGATACATCGAACGTTTTCTTACTCCTGGGCTTCTTATAGTTGCACAAATGTGAAACAGTTTACCCGCTTCTCTAACGCTTGGAACTTTTCTTGCATTTTCACCTCTGTTGTAAATACATACATAAAGAAGATACGAGCCACGCTAAGACTCTTGGTACGAATTTCCACGAGAAGTACACACCCAATCGAATGATCACCTTCTCTTCCATTGGTACATTCAACTCCGAATTTCAATTACCATTTTGTTTATTTATTTATTTTTCCTTTCTTCATATCGCTTGTGTTTCTACGTGAAACTAATATTCTTTCCCTTTTCCCTAAACCCCTTATAATCTGGACACTTTCCAACCATGCAGAGGAAGCTGACATGGAACGTGTGTTTAAGCTTCCGAGCACCACCTTCATTGGTGGTAAGGAAAAATTCCTTCCGCTGCGTGAAATCCTGAGCCGTTTGGAACGTGCCTATTGCAACAAAATTGGAGTTGAGTTCATGTTCATCAACTCGCTCGAACAGTGCAACTGGATCCGCGAGCGGTTCGAAACCCCCAACATTATGAACTACACGAACGATGAAAAACGTTTGCTGTTGGCTCGTCTGACACGTGCCACCGGTTTTGAGGCGTTCCTGGCAAAGAAATTCTCTTCGGAAAAGCGGTTCGGTCTCGAAGGTTGCGAAATTATGATCCCGGCCATGAAGGAAGTTATCGACGTTTCGACACGCCTCGGCGTGGAATCGATCATCATGGGTATGCCCCATCGTGGCCGACTGAATGTGCTCGCTAATGTGTGCCGTAAGCCGTTGAATCAAATCTTCACCCAGTTCGCTGGTTTGGAGGCCGCCGATGATGTAAGTTTTGATTATGTTTTACTAGGTCTTTGCATCTTTCTAATAATGTTTACATGTTTAACCACTAGGGCTCCGGTGATGTCAAGTACCACTTGGGTACATACATCGAACGTCTGAACCGTGTAACGAACAAGAACATTCGTCTGGCCGTTGTAGCTAATCCATCGCATTTGGAAGCAGTAGATCCTGTGGTCCAAGGCAAGACTCGTGCCGAACAGTTCTATCGGGGTGATGGTGAGGGAAAGAAGGTCATGTCTATTCTGCTGCACGGCGACGCTGCTTTCTCAGGACAGGGTGTTGTTTACGAAACGATGCACTTGTCTGATCTACCGGATTATACCACTCACGGAACGATCCACATCGTCGTTAACAACCAGATTGGCTTCACTACTGATCCTCGTCACTCTCGTTCCTCGCCTTATTGTACTGATGTTGCTCGTGTTGTAAACGCTCCCATTTTCCACGTGAACTCGGATGACCCTGAGGCCGTTATGCATGTGTGCAAAGTTGCTGCCGAATGGCGAGCTACATTCCACAAGGATGTCATTATCGATCTTGTCAGCTACCGCCGAAATGGGCACAATGAAATTGATGAACCAATGTTCACTCAACCCCTTATGTACAAGAAGATTCGCGGTATCAAGCCGGTCTTGGATATTTATGCTAATCAGCTAATTACGGAGGGAGTAGTGACTGCTGATGAAGTCAAGAGCGTCAAGGATAAGTATGAAAAGATTTGTGATGAAGCCATGGAGCAAGCCAAGGTAGAAACCCATATCAAGTACAAGGACTGGCTGGACTCTCCGTGGTCCGGATTCTTCGAAGGCAAGGACCCTTTGAAGGTTGCTCCAACTGGCGTTATCGACGAAACGTTGGTACACATTGGTAACCGGTTCTCTTCGCCACCACCGAACGCTGCTGAATTTGCCATTCACAGAGGTCTGATGCGTGTGCTGGCCGCTCGCAAAGAAATGGTTGATAACAAAACTGTTGATTGGGCTTTGGGCGAAGCAATGGCCTTTGGATCGTTGCTGAAGGAAGGCATCCATGTGCGCTTATCCGGTCAAGACGTTGAACGTGGTACTTTCTCACATCGTCATCACGTTCTGCACCATCAAACTGTCGACAAGGCTACATACCGACCACTGTGCCATCTGTATCCCGATCAGGCTCCTTACACTGTATGTAATAGCTCCCTGTCAGAATTTGGTGTGCTTGGATTCGAACTTGGTTATTCTATGACCAACCCGAACGCACTCGTCATCTGGGAAGCTCAGTTCGGTGACTTCAATAATACCGCCCAGTGTATTATCGATCAGTTTATTTCCTCTGGCCAAGCCAAGTGGGTGCGGCAGAGTGGATTGGTTATGCTGTTGCCTCACGGTATGGAAGGCATGGGACCGGAACATTCATCTGCCCGTGTTGAACGTTTCCTGCAGATGTGCTCGGATGATCCTGACTACTTCCCACCAGAATCGGAAGACTTCGCTATCCGCCAGCTGCATGACATCAACTGGATCGTGGCCAACTGCTCAACGCCCGCAAACTATTTCCACATTATGCGCCGACAAATTGCAATGCCCTTCCGCAAACCATTAGTGCTTCTGACCCCTAAGTCTCTGCTGCGTCACCCAGAAGCCAGGAGTTCGTTCAGTGAAATGACCGATGGAACTGAATTCCAGAGGTATTATGCTAGCCAACATAACATAAAATAGTTTACTTATTTGGGTTTGCTTTGCAGAGTAATCCCCGATGCCTCCCCGGCTTCAGAGAACCCGTCCAAGGTGAAGAAATTGATCTTCTGCTCCGGAAGAGTTTACTACGATCTCGTCAAGGCTCGCCGTGAACGCAATCTCGAATCGGATATCGCCATCAGCCGGCTGGAACAGGTTTAGTAGCACCATCGATTTTGTATCTAAAAATTTACTAACTATCTCACTTTCCCTTTATTTGTGCTAGATCTCACCTTTCCCGTACGATTTAATTAAGGCCGAATGTGCGAAGTACTCGAACGCCGAACTTGTGTGGGCCCAAGAAGAACACAAGAACCAGGGCTACTGGACGTACATTGAACCTCGCTTCGACACCGCAATCAACTCGACACGCGACCTGAGGTAAGATTTGTTTCGCTAACCTTACTACTATCGCCTATCATTTGATTCCATCCATGATTCCTCCATTTGCTCCTGCCATTCCTGCCCGATTGGTATTATATTTGGTATAGACTCCTAGTGGTACAATTAGAACGAAGTTTACAACAAGCGAAAATTGTTCTTCTTTCGAGCTGTGTCCAACCGCTAACATTTTCCATGTAAAATTCTCTCACTATCCCAATTTGATAATGGCACAAATTTCACTTGCACCCTTTCTTCGATCTATTTCTTATTAATCTTTGTCCTTTTTCAAGTCACACTAGAAAATTTTCACAACTCTTCCACTCCAGCTTCTTATAGGATCTTCTGTTGGTGGTTGTTGCTAAGTTGCGTTTCTTTTTGGGTTTGAATAGATTGCTTTCCTATTGGTGCGCTGCTCTAAATTTATCTCGAAACTTTACTTTAAGGTGGTTTTGGATGATCATTTTTTGGCTACATTTAACGCGTTGACTCACAATCGGTTCTTTTTTTTTCGATGAACGATATTTGCAACTGAAAGATCTTTCATTTACGAGTGTATAGATAAATGTTCAGTCGTTCGAGAGTCTTGTGAGCCCTCGGTTAATCGGATGTATGGCTATCAAAATTCATGTGTACATACATTTTGCGATAGAAACAAGTTACTCGTCAAAATTTCAACTAATACAACCAAACCCTTGCGCTTCCACGATCAGGCTTGTCAAGTCAGTGATTGAAAGAGTAGTTCTCAAATTTTATCCCTGCAGCTTTGTTTTTTATATGTATAGTTTGAATACTTGTTTGTTATTTGTTTTGAAGTAGCTACATTAAGTTGGTCCCTTGTTTGCCTCGTTTTATTATCGCCACCATAAGTTGCTAATATCAATAGTATCCAAACCATTTTTAATAATAAATCGAAACAACAGAACAAGTCCGTATAAGTCATTTCCCGTTCCGTATTTCAAACCGCCCTACTAGTGAAACCAAACACTACTCGATCAGAATTAATCGAAGACAAACCTAGGAACACCCTTTCTCCCTCCTTTTGCAGCGATGATGATGGCGATCTTGTTGATACTACACACAGTGCCTTCGCCACTAGCGTCACCTATCCTACTACAACCACAACAACATCTCGATCGACATCGACCACAGCTACAGCGGCATCTACTACAGCAGTGCCACCATTGCCCACTTCTGCTTCTGAACCTTCTTCTTCTACATCATCCAGCTCTTGGTTGGCTCGACTCTTTGGTTTCGGAGAGAAATCGTCGACCACACCCCCAAAATCCACTAACCATCCCCAAACCAAATCATCTAGTTCATTCAACACTACCTCTAATACTAGGCAAACCTCGCCCCCCAACATAACTAATAGTACCAATATCGCAAGTAATAATCACCATAATCATAATGATAAACGTATTGACAGTGTGCAAGACAAGCTTGTGCTGCAGAAAACCACCCAAGGATTCAATATTTCCCAAGGAACCTTCAATGCGCCAACCGACGGTACAAAGGGTCGCAAAGTGAAAATCTCATCGAGACCACTTAGGTGAGAGAACCCGTTTTGCTGCCACCAACTAATGCTGGCGCGCAGTGTCGTGTTGCTGTTGTTGATTTTCGAATCTGGCGACGGGCCTCCAGCCCTGGTCAGGCCGTATAAACTGCCTCTTGTTACATTGTACAAACAGAGTATCCTTAGATATAGAGAGTTTATTTTCGCTGTTAACTCATTTTTTTCACTCATACCGACATTGACAAGCGTTCTCTGCGCTCGCTTATTAATGACTGACGAATACCTCTGCTTTCCTATTTCTATTAGTTGTTTTGCTTTCGACGTACCTACTTTCTTTCTCAGTTGCGTTTTCCATTTTTTGTTTTGTTTTGATTGATTGGTTTGACGAAAATTGGCTGGCTTTCGATACGGAAACTGAATCCATGGAAATTTGAAGAAAAAAAAAGCGTATTTATGGTTTGTTTACATTCGATCATTACTTTTCATTACGCCAAACGAGGTAAATTCCATCCCTAATGCTTTGGTTTGTTTTGAACACTGCAGATACACGTCCACAGACAAATCGATTGTTTTTCCTTTCACTTATTGAGTAATTTCTATATCTACCTATAAATGATAAACTTTCATGTACAGCTCTACCCAGACTATCTACTTTTGCATAAAAAGACATTATTATCTATCTAGTATGAACAGCTTTGTGACTAACTTTAATTTAAGAACCATCTACGATTCTCTTATTGTGTTACGTTACCACGGTTGTCGTAATTTACCAGCTTTTTTAACGTTGTACTTCATTTGTGATTAACCAATTTCAGTGCACATAAGTAAAGGAGTGTTTCTTCTCAGAAAAATCAATCAGTTGCGAATAGATATCTTCATTTGGTTCAAAATTTGGTATATTTTAACTTTTTCCTAGTATTTAAAATATTAGTTATCATTGTTGAATGATAAATCGGATAAAAAGGTAAAATTGGGTAGTTCGAAAAGAAGTGTGAAGTTACTTACTTCTTCTGTTGTCTACTGTTAGAGATGAGGCTTGGTTTCGAGAGAAGTGGTCTTCTCCATACATTTACCAAAGATCATTGCACGATGGTATCATCAATGCAGTTTTTAAAGCTCCGGGAGCTTGCTTATGCAGAATACTACGAGATCTATGAATATTTGCGATAAGTTCGGTTGGAGTTTCTGTGCTCTGTAACTTGCAGAATTGAAGTGAAATTGACGGAATACGTACACCAGTGCCTGTTTTTACATAATCATTACATTAATTGATTTACATTAATTTGGCAGAACATTCGTTTATTCTATTGAAATTCTTCACCTCTTCGGCTTGTAAACAAGCATCCTAAACTGCAAAAAAGTGAGGTTAACACATTTCGTGCAACACTGGAGAAATGAGCGTAGTTTGAAACAACCAAATTATGGTTGGATTTGAAGCTCTGGTTCTGCTTGAGAGTGAAAGTTGATAATCGATAGTTGAAAGTTGACAATTCTTTGCACCAAACTCGCGATTTTAGTTGAAGCAAACCTCTTTTTCAAGTGATTTCTACTCATGTAATAACTACATGTCTAGTTATTTTCAACCTAAAAGCTTTGTTTTAAATGAAAATTAAATTGCTACTGGCAGTTGATTAAAATTCTGAGGTTGAAATTATGTTCGGTAAAAATGTCCTTAATATATGGTTGGCTAAATACCAACCTTAAATTGAACACAAACTACATGATTAGATTGCCTTGACGGCGTTCGTACGTGGAAGATTTCTGTGTGAAATTTGTGAATATTGCTATGGTTTATCGTGGAAATTGCAATTATAGAAATTCTACTAAACAATGCTAGTAAAATGATCCTAAAGTAAATTGTGCGATCCTAAAGTAACATACAAAAACTACAATTGTGTTGGTAAACAACATCGAGTACTGTGATTCAGAACTTATTAATTTACAGAATATGAATGGTTCTATAAATGTTGGTTAAATAGAGGTTGATACCGGAATAGAAACAACCTAAATTTTAAGTTCATTTCAAGCATTCTGGTTTGTCAAAGTAAACCAATAATATAATACAGAATACAGGAGAAATATTCAGCTAAGCTGCCTTTTTACCGAATGCGAATGGCCGAGTCTTTCGTTTAACATCTGCCATAAGATTTTTCACAGTCTCCTTGTCCTCTTTATTCGCCGCAGAACGCCAATTTGCCTTGAACTGTTTCTCGCTCACAACAGCTTTTTGAGTCTTCTTAAGGATTCGCTTGACGATGGCCCAATATTTTTCGATTGGGCAGTGCTCTGGCGTGTTGGGAGGGTTCTTTTTCTTGGGCACCACTTGAACCATAGATTAACTCTAAGAACATTAGGTCCCATACAAATACGATTTTTTTCTTGGCTCAGGCAGTACTAGCACATCGGGCCCAAGCTCGGTCCCAAGCTCAATAATGCGACCCCAATAACGAACTCACATGAACACACTCTCAAATATTCTGTCAAAATAACACAGCAAATCAAAACAAAGGCGCAAATATGTATACTAAGGTGCTGGCTTCAAGGTGTACTTCGGACCAAGGGGTTCTACAACAGTGAACCAATTTCAAATCGCTAGTTGCATATTGATTGTTGCTTGAACGTTGTTGACAGCATACCACTCCATGGCCTTTTTACACAATGGCAAGATGCCAAATCCGACCAAAATAGAACGGAACAATTGCGTCGCTTTAGGTAAGGCTGTAGACGTTTTTGTAGGCACCTGCTCAGATGATTTTCCTGGTTGATGGTTCCGATCGCAATGTAAATGTTGCTCTTCAAGCCGCAGGTACAGGTGGCCTGCCACACCAGATATTTCTTCGCGAACAGTTTAATGTGCTTGAAAATATCTGCCACCTCTCCCCGTTCGGTTGCCGTATAAAATTCCTGTTCAAGAACCTGTTTAAAGTTGCCATGACGTAAGTTTCATCGTCCTGTACAACTTTCGCGATCGTGCTTTGGCCGACGTGTTTTGTTTATCGTCGCGATTTGGAGTCACCACTTTCTTGTAAGTCGGCAGTCCAGCTCATTTTTTAGCTATATCCACGGTTAAAGGTGCCACTTTAAGCTTCTTTGCGACATCTCGGACGGAGAGGTTGGGGTTGCGCTCGAAACAACGGGCAACTATTTTTGTTGTCGCTGTGGCCTCCGGCTATCGATTTCCTCCCGATCCAGCTTTCCTGGCTGTCCTAAAACGTACACCGAACACTTTTAATACTTTGGTAACAGTTGGTTTAGCCACATTCAACAATTTCGCCAACTTGGCGTGAGAGTAGTTTGGATTTTCGCCATGCACGTGCAAAATTTTGATGCGTTGCTTCTCTTCCTTCGACGACATTTTAATAACTGAAGTGCTAATCTCAAAACAAAATAGAGGCATGATGATACACACACACACACACACACACACACACACACACACACACACACACACACACACACACACACACACACACATCTTCAAAATGAGGGGTGTACAACATTTTTAAGGAAGGGAAATGCGTCAAGTTTAAGTCGACCAAATTTGGATCGAAACACCCTTTACTCGCAAATGGTATACCAATTTAACAAATATTTATTATAGATATGCAGTGGAACGTCCCCTCTGTCTGACGAGATCTGATCTGATTTTCTGACTTCAAAAATAGGTTTCCTTATTTAAACTTAATTGTTTATTTATAAGGCTCAAGTGCCATAGGCATAACGGAGCCGAGTTCTTTTTCATTTTTTTTAAAATAAGTTCGTTTATTTGTTAGGCAAAGGCGTGTGTAACACTTTACAGGGCCGATATTCATTATTTTTATAAACAATGTTTAATTTTTCGATTTTAGTAAAAGAGGGGTTCCAATTACTCGTAGCTAGCTCGAGGTTAATGGGTCACATTATCGTTTGGAAGGTTCTAGGCAGATAACTTATTTAAGATATTGTTTGCTGCTCATCGTTGCGACATCTTCCAAATCCTCGGTCCCTGCAGTCCCTTTCAGCGGATGGTTGACCACAGCTTGCTGGGCATGTACAAGTTGCACGGAAACAAAAGGATAGTACAACTGGGACACAATGGCAGGGGCTTCACTAGAGTGAAGGGAGGGGAGTGATGACATTACACTCTTAGATCAGACTAACAAAGGAATTCTAAAATCGCATGCATGTAGGGAAGATCACGGAAAGGGTTGTCTACCATAAGCCACTAGTCTTGCTCTTGAGGTATCATTATCCGGGCACTGCCAAACTGCGTGAGCGATGTCATCATAACCGGTTCCGCACCTACATAAATTGCTATCGACGAAGTTAATTCTGTAGAGATGTGCGTCGAGCGAGTAGTGGTTGGACATAAATCTTGATATCAAACGAATGAAACCGCGACTTAAATCCATACCTTTGAACCAGAATCTCGACGAAACATTTGGAATAATGTAATGTAACCACTGCCCAAGAGAATTACTTGTCCAATAGTTTTGCTAACTTTGAAGAGCTCTGACGTACTAATGGGAAAAATTCATCATGTGAAATTCTTCTTTCAAAAAACTCGCCTTGTGCGCCCACCATTTCTAGAGAGTCCGCCTTCTCATTGCCTGTGATTGAACAATGTGAGGGACCCTATGCAAAGGTAATCCTAAAAGATCTGTCGACCAACGCACACATCTGCTCCCTTATTGTTGAAAAATGGAAAAAAAAAAGTGTTTCTCTTTTTTCATCGACCGGGGGCCTCAATAGAATTGAGACTACTCGAGAAGATGAAATAATGGTCTATGGGCATGTCGGATATCATCTTCAATGCGAAATCGATTGCTGCCAGCTCAACTAAAGTTTCTGGAAGGCAGATGAGTCTTCATTGTAAACACCGAAACCAGTGGATCCATCAGTGGTGAAAATCCTTCCATTGCAATTGACTTTTCAATTAAAATAGGTCGAAGTTAATCTGGAACGCCTTGAATAGCATGTTTCATGGAGAGATCATAATCAATGGGGGAACTGTGATAAGTGAAGCATACACTAGGAGAGTTATAGCATGGAAGACTGATAACGGATGACATATAGTTAATATAGATTCGCAAGATTTGAGAATCTCTTCGAAGTTTTCAATCACAAGGTTGTTACTTATACCACATTTGATCAATATTCTAGATGAGAGCTCCCAGAAGAGCGGTTCTGCAAGGGTTTTACTCCTACCAGAACCTCCAAGCTCATATTATGCGTTGAATGCATACAGCCAAGGGCAATACGTAAACGACGATATTGAATGCGTTCCAATTTAATGAGGTAGCTGTTTCTTGCCGACATGAAGCAAAAAGAGTGATATTCGAGAACTGAAACATTGGGTAATGTTTCTTCCCAACAGCTTGAGACGCAGATGGGCTGGGAACCGCTTTCTTGTAAACACTACCAATTCGGTTTTATGCGGTGAAAACTTGATCCCTAAATTTCTAGCCCAGATGGACAGATTATCTAGGGAATTTTGCAATGGTCTTTGCAAGATTTCCGCACGTGGACCTCTAAAGGAGATCACAGCATCGTTTGCAAGTTGTTGTAGCGTGCATCTATTTTTAAAGCAGTTATCAATATCTTTTACATAAAAATTAGAAAGTAAGGGACTTAAACATGAGCCTTGGGGAAGCCCATGTAGCTACTTCTGGATGTTGTCAGTTGACCTCGATTGAACGTCATTTGTTTTTCTGAAAGTAAATTATCCAAAAAAATATTTAAAATTCCTGGTAAACTTACCATCTGCCAGAGTATCTGCCAGTATATCTTTTGAAACTGAATCAAATGCGCCCTTGATACCCAGAAATACTGAAGCTTATTTCTTCTTGTTTGAAATCAACGCTAAACATTCGTTAGTTCCTTTGTTCTTTCGGAAACCAAACTGCGTATTTGATAAAAGGTTGTTCGAATCAACTCTACGTTCATGTTTTGATAGGATCATTTTTTCTAACAATTTCCTTAAACATGATAGCATAGAGATCGGACGGTGATAATTGTAATCTGACGCTGGTTTCCCAGGATTTTCAATAACTATCACTTCAACCTGTCGCCATACGGGTGGAACTAGGTTAAATTCCATGGGAACGTCCATTAATTACGTCACGCAAGAAATGACTTTTTGTGACCCCCCCTTGTAATGTTTTTTGTATGGACCCTCAAATTTTGTTGTATGGATCGTCACGTTTTCTCAAACCCCCCCTCCCCCCTTACTGCGTGACATAATTAATGGACTTTCCCCATGAGGGTATTATACAGGTTAGTTAAGTAACGTCTTTTAGCGATATCGGGGAGATTTTTCAGAAGCTTGAATTTTATCATATCGCTTCCCGGGGCAGAGTTATTGGATGAAAGAAGAGCCATTGAAAATTTCGTCATTGTGAATGGTTCGTCCAGAGAACCGTTACTTCGGGTGGTATCCCATAAATTTGGTTGTGTTAATACAGAGTCTGTACAAACCTTATTAGCGAAGTCGCATATCCACTGCATCGAGTATTCTTCACTCTCATTGGAGCACAAGAAAGCTTAGGATAGTTAGTATAGTTTTCAACGACAAAAAAATGTCGTTAAATCTTTGTAAGAAAAATCAGCTTAGTCTTTTCAAGAAACTAAAAGAATCCTGCACACTTAGTTGGATTCGGCTTTTTTCGTACCGTTTGCAGAGATCCTCACAGCCGAATGCACGGCAATTGAAATTTGTTAGTTTGTTTACACCGGTACAATAGAGTACCGCTAATATAGAATGTCAATTTTGCTGAAATTTTCGCGAAACCCCTTACCCGAGATAGGCAAAGTAAGTGTGCGCTTCTATGAAATTAAGTAATATTATAAAATTGTCTTTTATTCCGAGTGGGGCAGGTCGGAAGATAACAAAATAACCTTAACGTCATACGAGCTGTGCGGAATCGTAAAAAATTACTCATTTCTAATACTTCATTACTACAAATTATCACATATTGCCACTCCGTTGTTTCGCATATAGCTAAGCCAAACCTTGTGCTATCTTATGTTTGCCAGTATGTATAATGAAACTGTTTTGCCATATGACTGAATAATTCTGAAACAAGCATAGACTTATAAAAAAAGCATTAATTCCCTCTGCTATTAGGATAAAATCATCACTATCAGGTGTGCGTTTTTACTCTAACAAACAAACCAACAAATAAATACGAGATAACATTCAGACACTCATCCAGGTTCAATGCTTCTGCTAGAATGTTCGTTTGCATATGTTTGTTGACCATCTAGTTATAAGTCGGTAGACAATCTTTCTGCTCCCTCATGTATATATATGTATTACCGTTCATTAGATCCAAAGATTTTCGTGAACGTTGTTCCTCGAGTCTTACTGGTCACGCACAATGGATACCTTGCATTCGCGTTTGTGTGAATCTGACACTAAAGCCATGGCTTATTTGTCAGAATCACTTCAACGAAATGCAAACGTACCTGTGCCTGTCCCTATAGAAATAAAGAAAAAAAAAAGATGGAGCGTATCTAGAAACCCTCCTCGATAGTAGGTCCATTTTGTGAATGATTTCCTTTTCTCTTTCTTATTTCTTGCTGCATTATCAATTCTCTGCCAACAACAGCTACGTGGGACGTCATTGCGCAGCATCGACCGCCACTGGTTCAAAGGCGCAGCATACGAAGGAACTGAAGAGTTTGCTGGACAACGCGATGGTCCTGTAAAACAACAACGCGATTATACACATTTCTCTACCCTCTTAAACCCCACATCCAACAAGTAATAGTCTACAGCAGTTTTAAAAACTACAACTTCAGCGACAACAACGTAAAGATGATGAACACACACGCCCATCAACAAAATCAAACACACTTTCTTTGCTGGGGAAAAAATTTAGCACCAGTTCTACTATTATTGTTGAAACGAAACTCTGCTAGATATTTAGAGCATAGGTATTTATTCAAAGAATGGAAACTGAGAACAGATACTAATACGGAACAGAAATCAGGTTTGATTTGAAAAGTCACAGAAAGTGTACTATTTATTTATTTAACAGTTAGCGGGAAAAGATCAAACTTGTTTATCTTTTCATATGAATGAAGCTAAGCTACGCAATTGCAAAGTGTATATTTAAAGTATTTATCGTTAGGATATTAGCGTTAGTACTAGTTGTGTCGGACAATTCAAGTAACTGAATAAAACACAAACTATAGAAAGAAGAATCGTGCAAATGGTGCGTATAACTTTGCAAGTGTTTTGAAGGCTCGTTCATCCCCGGTTGCCTTGCAACGATTCTGTTCGAAGGACTGAGCAAATTGATATGGAGAGTCATTTTTTTACAGTGGAAATAAAAAAAAAGCTTTGATATTATACTTGACAAATGAAATGGTTATAGAATCATATTTTGAAATGGAAATGTAAGAAAAATGAGCTTAGGTGACTTTCATTAAGAGGTTATTCTTTCTCGCTGTTGGTCGTAGTGGCTCTGCCTACGCTTTATAACTGATTAGAAAAATATTCAGTTATCCTTTATGTTCTAAACTATAGAATCTTCTCGTCAGTAGATAAACTTATTAATAGTAAGTAACAGTTAGATCATCTGGAATCTATGTAACCATAACGACAGCCAAATGGAGCGATAAAGCAGTTCCCTCGCGATTCTAAACTAGGCACGAGTTCCAAGCAATAACGATAGTCGAAGTGTGTACAAAACGAGCGTTGATGAAGTCATTCGTAAAGTATTAGTTATGAAGTTGAGTGTAACACAATGGCTAGAACCTTTTGCTGAATCCACAATGGAGTCGAGAGCTAACGAAAAGCCAGAATATAACCATTTTCATATCGGAAAGGAGGATTGCTGTTGTTATTCACAATTTATTATGCGAATTTTTTCTAATAAATCCTGACCTTGGTGGCCCATGAAACTTACTATTAAGTAGGTCTTAATTATTTATTCCAGAGGTAATTTCATGTCTTTCGTGACATGATAGGACCTTCCGTAGAGCAATTTTATTTTCGGAAATAAAAAAGGCACAAATTTAAATATCACGAAAAGCGCTAGATTTGTTTTCTATGTTTTGTCAGCTGTGTTTACTTTTATTTAATTTCGTTATATCACATGTTCCTTGGTTGCAATTAGTGCCAAAGAGGTATCGCTCTTGTATTAGAATTTCCTCGACTTAAGTGAAAAAAATATGGTGCTGGAATTGATGTTGAAATTTTCCGATCAATGGTTGGTGATTTTACAAAGCTTACTGAAATTAACTACATGATAGACATTTGCATCACTTTCCTGAAACAAATCTATATACGAGGACAAACAAAACCTGTACCTTGCAACATTTTTATGAATATGTATAAACATGTACAACATTATCTTCGAAGGCAAATGGCAGAACAACTCTGTAAATATGAGTTACGTTAGTATAGCAACATAAATATATAATCTACTTTTTAGAGTAATCTTTTCAACACACAGATCGTGACTTACTGCAAACTTGTGAAATAGCAATCTATATTTTGTGATCTGCACTTACATCGTTAATACTTTGCACATAAATGGAAATGATATAAGAAAACAAAAACTCTGTTATAAATAAAACATATGATCGCACCAAAACAAAAGTGATATTAAAGCATGTTTAAGTGAAATATAAAATCAACCATGATAGGAGAAATAAAAACAATTATTTTTATCGATAGTGATGTATCACCTTGTCCGAGTAAGCAATTTAAGAAAAGGTTATTTAAATTTACAACGACGGCAGTAAAGTATTGTGAACCTGGAAGGGTTTTTGAGTCCTCCTTTACATAGGTCTCATCGTCCATCAAAACGCATGCATCCGGACGCTACAAAAGACGCGAATACAATTTCCGGGCCCTTGTTGCTGCTCGCTTCTTCTGTTCTGCACTTTGTTTCGAGATTTTCTGCTTCTTGTAGGTCTTTAGGTGGTTTCGCCTCTTAATACGCTGGATCATTCCGACACTCGTTCCTGCTTTTTTGGCCAAATCACGTATTGACATTGATTTGTTCTTCATGATTAGAGATACCACTTTCTGCTCCAGTTTCGGGTAGGAAGAACCGGGTTTTCTGCCTCTTCCTGGAAGCGCATCCAAAGGAATAGTGTTCCCCAAACTTATTAATGATGGTTTTAACACTCGCATGATGAATTCCAAACCGCTTCGCCAATTTTCGCATAGTAATACCCTTCTCACTTAGCCATGTGTCCAGAACCTTAATTTTCACTTCCTTTTCAATACGCGACATTTTGAAAACGCAGAATGTGAACCGCACAAACAAGTAAACAAAAGAAAGCTGACAGTCAAACGCACAGCATGCAGTGTTTAGAGCACAAAAAACCATCACAAATACATGCGTACAACGCAAATGTATGTGGATAGCTTATATTCGATACACTCCTTAAATCGGTTATTGAATGTTATCGGAAAAAGCTTACAATAGAATTTTTTCATGGCATTCTACCACGTGAAAAAAAAGACAACAGATCTACTGCTATCGATTATTCGGGTGTTGCAAAACAGTACTCTGCATTGAAATTACAACCAGAAGCTAAATTTTGGTCGATCAATGGTTGGTGATTTTACAAAGCTTACTGAAATTAACTACATGATAGACATTTGCATCACTTTCCTGAAACAAATCTATATACGAGGACAAACAAAACCTGTACCTTGCAACATTTTTATGAATATGTATAAACATGTACAACATTATCTTCGAAGGCAAATGGCAGAACAACTCTGTAAATATGAGTTACGTTAGTATAGCAACATAAATATATAATCTACTTTTTAGAGTAATCTTTTCAACACACAGATCGTGACTTACTGCAAACTTGTGAAATAGCAATCTATATTTTGTGATCTGCACTTACATCGTTAATACTTTGCACATAAATGGAAATGATATAAGAAAACAAAAACTCTGTTATAAATAAAACATATGATCGCACCAAAACAAAAGTGATATTAAAGCATGTTTAAGTGAAATATAAAATCAACCATGATAGGAGAAATAAAAACAATTATTTTTATCGATAGTGATGTATCACCTTGTCCGAGTAAGCAATTTAAGAAAAGGTTATTTAAATTTACAACGACGGCAGTAAAGTATTGTGAACCTGGAAGGGTTTTTGAGTCCTCCTTTACATAGGTATCATCGTCCATCAAAACGCATGCATCCGGACGCTACAAAAGACGCGAATACAATTTCCGGGCCCTTGTTGCTGCTCGCTTCTTCTGTTCTGCACTTTGTTTCGAGATTTTCTGCTTCTTGTAGGTCTTTAGGTGGTTTCGCCTCTTAATACGCTGGATCATTCCGACACTCGTTCCTGCTTTTTTGGCCAAATCACGTATTGACATTGATTTGTTCTTCATGATTAGAGATACCACTTTCTGCTCCAGTTTCGGGTAGGAAGAACCGGGTTTTCTGCCTCTTCCTGGAAGCGCATCCAAAGGAATAGTGTTCCCCAAACTTATTAATGATGGTTTTAACACTCGCATGATGAATTCCAAACCGCTTCGCCAATTTTCGCATAGTAATACCCTTCTCACTTAGCCATGTGTCCAGAACCTTAATTTTCACTTCCTTTTCAATACGCGACATTTTGAAAACGCAGAATGTGAACCGCACAAACAAGTAAACAAAAGAAAGCTGACAGTCAAACGCACAGCATGCAGTGTTTAGAGCACAAAAAACCATCACAAATACATGCGTACAACGCAAATGTATGTGGATAGCTTATATTCGATACACTCCTTAAATCGGTTATTGAATGTTATCGGAAAAAGCTTACAATAGAATTTTTTCATGGCATTCTACCACGTGAAAAAAAAGACAACAGATCTACTGCTATCGATTATTCGGGTGTTGCAAAACAGTACTCTGCATTGAAATTACAACCAGAAGCTAAATTTTGGTCGATTGACTGATGGAAGCCGTTCTATCCAGTGAAAAACACATCCATTAATTATGTCACGCAAAAACTAACCTCTTAGATACCATGACTATGGTGATATTTTCAAAACGGCCGTTCAGAATGGTTTGACAGATGCATATTAGAGATCATTCCCGATTAGTTTACACTCGTTTACTCAATTATATCACGTTTAGTTATACAAGACAAGAAACATTTTACATCGTGCTACATTTTGGAATATCAGGGAAATGATCCCACATCGCATCTTCAAGTGATCATTACAAGCTGTCCATTTGATGCAGGCACTTGTGAACATTGATCTTTCTTCTTCTTTTAGCATTTCAGGCGTATTGCTTTCACAATTCGCTTATTGCTTGTTCTCAACTTAGAGTTCTAAAGGATGTCCACAGTTAAATTGCATCACTTTCAATAAGCTGTAACATTCCGCCCTTTGGGTTGATTTAAACGAAATTTTGGGTGAAATGATCTCAGCGTGTATTGTTTACACTGCGTGAGTTTCATTGTGAAATATGTCGTAGTTTCGAAAATGGAGTCGAAGGAACAGTAAGGGAGCGTCCATTAATTACGTCACGAAAAAAAATACTATTTTGAACCCAACCCCCCCCCCCCCCCTGTCACGTTTTTTGTATGGACCTTCAAAATTTTTTGTATGGATCGTCACGCCCCCCTCCCCCCTTACTGCGTGACATAATTAATGGACGTTCCCTAAGTGCGCGAGAACATTTTGCACACGCACCTCGACAACCCACTTCTTTCGCACCGAGCCAACGGAAAGATGTTGAAAATTCACCAGTCTACAGTGTCTCGTGTCATAAAACGTTTCGGGGAACAACACCTGTCGATCGGACAAAGGTGAGTGGTAGAAAAAATGTTCCGTACTGTGCGAAGGATCACAAGCGAGTGGTTGCTGCCTGTAAACGCAAACCCAACTGTTCCTTTCGGGATGTCGCGAAAAAGCTACACTTGACCAAAAGACCAAAAGACCGCGCAGAAAGCCAAGAAACGAGCCGGGCTCCGTTCATTCAAACTTCAGAAAGCTCCAAACTGCAATGAAAAACAGAATAGGACAGCTAAAACACGTGCGCGTAAGCTGTACACACAAATGTTGAAGAAACCACATTGCTGCACGATGAAACACACGTAAAAGAGGACTTTAAACAAATTCCCTGCAACCAGTATGGCAGCATTCATTAATTATGTCACGCAAATCTGGCCGAAAATTAACCCCCCCCCCATCCCCCCATGTCACAAATTGTCACAATTTTTGTAACCCCCCCCCCCCAGGCAATTATGTCACGTTTTTGTTAACCCCCCCCCCTCCCCACTCAAAACTTTTTATTCAAATTGCCAATATTAGTCACAAAAAATCATTTTTATTTCATACAGAAACAAATTCAACTTTCCTCATATTATATCAAATTGCATTCTCAAATAATACCATTCAAAAATAGATTCAATCCTCAGTCCAAGGGTTTTGCAGATGTTGGTAAGCATTGATGACCGGGAAGATATCTGCGTCCGCTGAAGCACTCGTAATGGTTTCTGCCACATCAGTCAGATCAAGTTCTTCGTCATCTATCCATTCGCAATCGAAGTTGTCTTTGTTGGTTACAACCATACATTCCTGTTTACGTTTTGCCACAACTTTAAACGGACGCAATTTTCTCTGAAATTGAACGGATGTATGCTTGTGCATCTTTATGTGCTCGAAGACATGACTAAAGATGCAAAGTATAGGCCACAGCTGGAACACACTCGTTCGTTCAATGAGTTTTTAATTGAAGGACAGTAAAGATCATACGGAATCGTTCCATATCCGGACATCGATTTAGGTAGAATCTGTTGAGCTTGTAATGAGTTCAATACGAACATCGATGGGAAATGCCGTGGTTCGTCCTTCGATGACCCAATCAATCCTCGAGATGTTTGCGTCAGAGAGATTGGTGGAGGCAAAAATCCATTGCAGATAACGTGATCGATGCTACTTCGCAGTGGTGAGCAGCATTTCCTGTAAAAATATAAATTTATGCACATATAACAATTATTTGACCATCAAATGCATCTCAAAATTTTACCTATCTGTGCATTTCCGTATCTGGAGTTATTGGCTGGTTCGCACATGAGTTCCAAACCAGTGTTGGTCATAGTCACGAATTGACTTCGGATCTATTTCAGAAGCATCAGGATCGATATATTCAGCCAACGTCGGATGACCGTCGATGACCACATCATTCCAGACTTCTGCCAAAACTTCACCAGCGTACTGGAAATTTTGCTTCTCCAAAGCTGAATCAGTTGTACGCAATTGGGAATCCAGATGACTACCAAACTGGTCGTGTGGTATTATCAATCCAGAAAGCTCCTTACTCAAGGGTGACATACGTCGCTCCACTCTATTGAAAGCACTCCTTCCCGGAGCGTTCGTTGCAATGAACAGCGTGCAAGGATGGAAAAATTCAATCGCGTGCATGATTTCAGCCGATTCCGTATTTTTCTCCGACATTCATTTTCGATCAATCACAGTCGCATGAAAATACTTCATATGATCTCTACTGATTGTTTATACCACTGAATCCATGAATCAGGCAAGCTAGAGAATGAAAGATTCAATCAAAGCGACCCACGCAACATCCACATTCATTTCGAATCATGTGAATCATCTCTTAGCCTTCTAGAGAATCACCCGTGAATCAAAATTTTGAATCAACATGAATGCAAGATTGCATTCATGGATTTGCTTGTTGAGTGGAATAGAAATCAACTGAATTATATTAGCGTTTTCCGCTTCACGGTTTGCTTAGTAATGACTTTTTCATTTCTCAACCGATTTTTGACGCTAAATTCTGCTGGTCACAGATTTATTCTGAATCCAGAATAAGGTAATTTTTTATCGCAAATTGTGGACCATGATATATTCTCAGTGATAAATTGTGTTATTTAAAAAACATAACAATAAATTAACATACCCTAGCAGACTTAGGTCCACCGTCGGCTTCCCTGGTAATATTTCGGATATCGCGATTCGGTTCCAAGGGCCGCGTTTCGTTCCGATAAAACATGGGCTTACGAAATTTCATTTTATACTGATATTCAAAGCCGAATACGATGTAGTACCAGAGAACCTTCTCGACCACTGTTCGGGAAGAAACTATGTTTTGCGGGACAAAAGGAAACACCTATTTTGATAGCAGTGTTGCACAGCTTCAAAGCTGAAAATGTATTTTTTGTTAGCTCGATCTTAATGACAAAAAAAATAAACTTACATTTTGGTGTTCTCGTGTGCCTCGCGAATTTGCTTATATATAGTGGATTACACACGTTGGGTAAATCTAGAATTCTGATGTTAGTATACATTTCGAATTTATTTTTAAATCTTATTTTCCTCACCTCCGCAATACAATCTTCCTTTACAAACTTCTTTCCTTCCTTTAAACTGCTCAACTAACTTTCCCTCGTAGCTAAATCACGGTTAAACTTCAACTTTCTTTCTTCAATAGATTATAATTTCTTTTCAGCTCGATTCTCTATTCCTTTCTTTACACTACTGTTGTTGTTTTCGGTCTTCTGCCGCCGCTGCGTTGACGGATTGAACAAGATGACAGCTGCCGTTATGCTTGACTGCGCAAACGTATAGGGCGTAACCGGGACTCACTTTTCTACCCGTAACGCTTGCACGGTGGGTTCGCCAACATCACCCCGCCCGTGTAGTTCCGGTTCGCTCGAACAATCTTCTTCTGGCTTTCTAGATGTCCCACGAACGTCTAACAGTGCCAACTTGGTCGCTGGTCGGATGACCAACCCCCTGGCAGTACTCACTTCAGCTCTTCGGACTTGTCCATCCTTCCCAGACACAACATCAGTAATTCGCCCCCGCAGCCAACCGTTGCGCTTGCCTTCGTCGACCACGATCACCAAGTCACCGGGCTTCAATGGTTCTACTGGTTGGAACCATTTGGTACGTCGGGTTAGAGTAGGCAAGTATTCACGTACCCATCGAGCCCAAAACATGTCAACTAGGTATTGGGCCAGCTTCCAGCTGTCTCGGAGGGTCGCGTAGTCCTGTACCAGATCCCTGCTGGGCTGGTTGACTCCTTGTGTTCCGTAGAGCAAGAAGTGGTTTGGCGTAAGAGCCTCCTGTTCCGCGTGGTCCAACGGAATGTACGTTAGTGGTCTCGAGTTGACGATGGACTCAGCTTCAAGTGCCACAGTTTCCAAAACTTCGTCGTTGGGGTGATGTGGATGGTCTGCTATAGCCGCCATCGCTGTCTTCACTGATCTAACCATGCGCTCCCATGATCCTCCCATGTGGGGCGCCAGTGGTGGATTGAATAACCATCTTGTATTTGTATTTGTGAATGTAGCAGCGCAGCACTCGTTGATTGTCTTGAGTTGCTCTTTTAGCAAGTTATTTGCTCCTACAAAGCATGTCCCGTTATCTGAGCAAAACGTGTTGGGAGATCCTCTGCGCGCCACGAACCTCCTGATGGCCATCACACACGACTGAGTGGACAGGCTGTGGACAATCTCGAGGTGCACTGCTCTGATCGACAGACATGTAAAAAGCGCAACCCAACGCTTGACCAAGCTGCGTCCTTGCTTGACGAAAACGGGACCAAAGTAGTCCACCCCAGTGTGTAAATGGCCGTACGAAAGCAGTCAGCCGGGTTTCAGGCAGTGGCGCCATGATCGGAACCTGAGGTATTGCCTTCTGAATCCGACAATGTTGACACCGTTTAGCTGTCTTAGCAACTAACACGCGAAGCTGTGGAATTCGAAACCGCTGTCGTATCTCGTTCACAACCGTTTCGTTGTTCCCATGCAAAAAGCGGACATGGTAGCTTTCCACTAACAATTCCGTTACCCGATGGTCCTTTGGAATGATGATCGGATACCTCAAGTCTCTGGATACTGGTGGCGCAGCTTATTATACGGCTATTCATCCGAAGGACCCCATCTGCGTCCATTATCGGTGACAGCTGATACAGCGCGCTCGATTTACCGATCTGCTTCGGTTCAGCCTTTGGGTGTTCTACGTTATAGCTAAGCGTGGCGTATTCATCCGGATATTCTTGCTTCTGTACCAGTTTCCAGATCAGAGTTTCAGCCTTCAGTAGTTCTTCTTGCGTGAGTGGACCTTGAGCATTCAGACCCAGGAACACCTTCGCCGCTCTAATGACGTATGCCGCCGTCCGCTGAAGCCTCGACCACTTGGAGTACCGTTGAACATCCATGATCGGTGATGGCATATCTCGATGATGTAAGAAAACCGCTCGTAAATCCTCTACCGTCGAATACTCCTCCGAATTTTCCTTTCGCCAGTTCTCGTTTGGTTCCATTAGAAAAGCCGGCCCTACATACCACCAGTCATCGGGTTTAAAACTGGGCCCGTCTCTCCATTTCGTCGCTTGATCTGCAACGTTCACTTTCGATTGTACCTTACGCCATTCGTCCACGGTGGTCGTGCTCAGAATTTCTCCTACCCGGAAGCCGACGAACTGATGATAACGTCGGGTTTCAGATTTCAACCACGCGAGGACGGTCGTCGAGTCGGACCACAGAACCCGAGCGGACACTGGTACAGTTAGTGCCTTGCAAATACTTTCCAACAGTCGTGATCCGATTAAAGCTGCTTGCAGCTCAAGCCTCCGGAATTGAGAGAGGTTTCAATGGGGCAACCTTGGTCTTTGCGGCTATCAAGGTGCATATTGGAATCCCATTGCTTATACTCCGAAGATACGCAACGCAGGCATATGCGTTCTCGCTGGCATCGACAAAGATATGAATTTGGGAACCCTCGAGCGTAGCCACGGTCCCTGCGAAGAAACATCTTGGTACACTGACTTCGCTTATCTTAACCAGCAGTCCAATCCACTGGCGCCAATCTTCCAGTATTTCGCCATTGATTGGTACGTCCCAGCCTGATCCTGTTCTCCAGATGCGCTGCATGAGTATCTTCCGTGGACTGAGAAGTGTGCTACTAGTCCTAACGGATCAAACAAGGACATGATAGTTCGTAGGACTTGGCGTTTAGTGGGTGCATCCTGACTCTCCACAATGTTCCGAACCTCCTCCTTAAGGCTGATTTCGAAACTGAACACATCTTCAGATGGCTTCCAGACCATACCGAGTACCCTCTCTACTCCCGAATCCAGGTTAAGTGACTTCTGCTGAACTTTGACAGTCTCACCGACGCGCTCAAGCACAGCGGCAGAATTCGATGAAAAGTTCGAATCTCCATCCCAGCTTTTGAATGCACATGTTTCACCTCACTAATCAACTTTACCGCTTCATCTACCGTATCAGCACTGTCCAGATAATCGTCAACATAGTGGTTTTCGATTATGGCTTTGACTGCATCAGGGAATTCGTCCACGTACTCCTCCGCATTTCTGTTTTTAAGATATTGCGCGATGCACGGAGAGCACGCCGCGCCAAACGTGGCTACGTCCATCACGAAAATCTGCGGAGGTTGTCCAGGCCGTTCTCGAAATATGAATCTTTGTGCCTGTTTATCCTTCTGCCGGATCAGGAATTGGTGAAACATTTCCTTTATGTCTCCACTGAATGCGATACGCTTTTGCCGGAAACGTAATAGAACGGTCGTAAGAGCAGTCAGCATGTCCGGCCCCTTTAGCATCATATCGTTAAACGAAACGCCATTTACACGAGCTGCAGCATCCCAAATCAGTCGCACTTTCCCTGGCTTATTCGGGTTCTTCACTACCCCAAGTGGTAAATACCAGACGCGTCCAGATTCCGTTGACTCCCATTCTGAGGCTGTTATCCGATGGGCGTATCCCTTTTCGAGATACTCCGCTATCTGTTTCCTCACATTCGCATCGAGGTCGGGATCCTTCGATAACTTCCGTTCCAGCGATTCCATTCTTCGCACTGCCATTGCGTAGCTGCTTGGAAGACGTGGGTCATCACAGCGCCATAGCAATCCGGTCTCCATTCTGCCATCCACCCTTCGAGTAGTTTCCTGGAGAATCTTCAATGCACGTTTGTCTTCCTCCGACTGAGGACTGACTTTGATGCTCGCCTCGTCTACAGCCAGGAACCGCCTGAACAGATCGTGAAGGTCTGCCTCCTTCTCACCTTGCTCCACGTGAGCATTCACGTACTCGACAAGTCTCTGTTCAGAGGTGCATCGACCATAAATGCACCACCCCAGACGAGTTTTTGCTGCTACTAACTCTCCAGTACCACTTTCGCGGCTCTTGAGTGCACTTATTAACTTTGCATTGTCTACGCCGATTATCAGCTGAGGAACGACATTAGCGTAACCCTGCATAGGCAGTTTTCTCAGATGTGGGTGCACCTCGCAAAGTTCCTCGTAGACGACAGTCTGACTGGGAAGTTTCAACTGCTCTACCGTCCTTGCTCTTAGTGGAAAACTCCTCTCCTCCCTCCGTCCTGAGATAGTTATTTCAATTAGTTGTGATCCTTTCTCAATCCTGGTTACATCACCAGTCCAGCATAGACACAATGGTTCACTAGGCCCTTTACTCCCAGCAGGTTTGCTACTTCAACTTCCAACATGGTTGACGAAGATCCGTCGTCGAGGAATGCGTAGACGTCTACGCTCTTCCCGTTTCCGTAGAGTGTCACAGGCAGATAGCGCAGCAAAGCAGATGTAGTAAAGGAATGGTGATGCTGGTGTACGACATTTGTGTTGGCTGATGATGATGGTGAAGGAGTATTTGTGTTTGGTTTCCTCGCGTGCAGTAAAGGATGATGGCGCATGCGACAGTCTCCAACTCCGCACTCCTGCTTGGAGCGACATGGCCATGATCGATGGGGGATCAGGCATAGCCGACACAATCCCTTCTGTCGCATCACCTTCCACCTTTCGTCCGTATTCAGCTTCTTGAACTCCGGGCATTCGGCGATACGATGGTCTGATTTGTCGCAGTGTAAACATGGTTTGCAAATTGGACTACTGACTTCCTTTCGACTGGTGCTGCTTTCTGCCGGTCTCGGTGTGGTCGACGCTTGTTGGTGTACGAACAGCTTCTCCTTAGCAGGCTTTTCCCGTTTACTTTTCTCGTACTTTCCCGAACTCGACAATCCCGGATCTACGTGTAGAGTTACATCACTTGCCATCATTACAAGGTCCTTCATAAAGTCGTTAAATGTAGCCAAGTTGACAGTATAGTAGCTTCGTTTGTATGAAGCCCATTGCAGCTTCAGATTTGGCGGAAGCCTATCTACCAACTCTTGCAGTAGCATGGGATTGCTAATATGCTGCTGTTGGTCCGCCAAAATCATGTGCTCAACTAGGTGCTCCACTCCCATACCGAATTTGATCAAGGTTTTCAGATCATCGCCTCTGGGAGAGGGAATCTCTCGCATCCGTCTCAGAAGTGAAAGTATGATGACCTCTGGCCTTCCATAGATTCGTTGCAATGTAGCGATAACGTGAGGGACTGACTCCGGAATCAGCAAGCGGCTGCGAACACTATCCAGAGCAGCTCCTCGCAGGCAGCGTTGAAGCCTTGCCAAGTTCTCAGCATCATTATAGCCGCACGCTTCAGTAGAATTCCGGAAGGAGCTGAAGAATAGAGGCCAATCCTGTGGATCTCCAAAAAACACGGGTAGCTCTCTTGGTATGACCTGACGAGCAGCTAATTGTTCAGCTGTAGGACCTGCGACACACCGTGGACGAACTGGGTCAGGGACGTATTGATACACTGGCCTTGGTCGTACGTTCTGATTCCCCGGTACGAACGATTGCTCAGGCCCCGGTGGTGGCTCTGGCACCATCGCACGATACTGCTGATGCCCCGACGGTGGCATCGACGACGTTGGTATCTGAAACTGTTGGTGCCCCGATAGTGGCACAAACACCGACGTAGTTGGTACCCGGAACTGCTGCTGCCCCGACGATGGCAACAGCACCGACGAATTCGGTGCAAGAAGTGGTTGTTGTTTCGACTGAAGCGGGTGCTCATCCAAATGTTGATGCCCTGGCTGTGGGACTACTGACATGGGTCGAGACTCCAACTGTTGATAACCATGTGTTATTACAGGTACTGCAATTTGCCCTTCATTAAAGGCAGACGATTGCTTCCATGCGACATTCCTATTAACTTCTGATTGTTGTTGTTGTTGTTGATGCAGGTTAATTGCCTGCGGCTGGTATGATCTCGAAACTGCTCCGTGGAACGAAACTTCGTATGGAGCCGATGACCTTGAATTTCGTACGGACTCTCGCATCTGTCCCGCGGGCGGTGGCTGTACGTTCAAACACGTAGCACCCAGATCAGTTGATCTTGGCGGTGGCATCTCTGATTTTCCCATAAAACTCTCGTATCCCGATGGTTGATGCCCTAACTCATTACACTGGGCACGCCTCGGCTGCATAGTCGACGTCATTGGTATGGTTACCCGCCTGTCTCCCAGCGGTGGCAGTTGCTCTAGCGCATTCAATTGGTTGTCGTGCTCTAGAGTTCGCAAAATGTCACTCTGCTCGAGCCCCGGCGGTGGCATCGGCACTGGCGACATTGATCCGACGAATTGCCCCGGCGGTGGCAATGGCATCGACTGATTCGATTCGAAAAACTGCTCAGGCCCCGGCGGTGGCATGAACCCCGACGAGTTTAACTGAGTCTGCCGAGTCCCTGGTATTAGCACAGGGGCTGGCAGGCCGGACCAGGAGGAGGCTCACCTTGATAAGGTTTCGCTTGTGGGAAAGGAGGTTGGGAGAATTTATCCTGTCTAGTTTGAGGTTTGGTCCTACTCACATTCCCTAATTGATTACTTCGTTGACTATCAATTCTCGCTGGTATTTCAATTGGTTGCTTTGGTGAACTACTTTTTACTACCTCAACTATAGGCTGCAATCCTACCTTCAGGCTACTTCCACTATTTCTCACCTGATTCATAGAAGACTGTCCTGACACTCTTTGGATGGTTTACTACCATGTATTGTTGTTTCACCGATGCATTCATGTACCTCGTACATGTGTCTCGACGAAGAAGAAGGGGCCACCGCGTCCGACTGTGCACTAACAGACTGGACTTGCATCGAGTCTCGCAGTCACTGATGAACGCCACCATCGTTGTAGTTGTTCCATTTGTAGCATTCCCTTGGACACGGTAGAAACTTTAACCACTTCTTCCTGCTGCACCGGTACTTGCGGTTCGTACGTTTTGGCGATGATTCCCGCCTGTTGTAGCACTGCATTTTCGTTACTTCTCACATCGACTACCACTCCCGGTTGGACCGATGCTACGACATCAGCTTCAACACTGCCGATCACATTACTATTCGATAGTTGATATCTTCGACCTTGGGTTGCACTATCCTTCTGGTTTGTTACGATGATTTCCGACGCGATTAACTCTGGAACCTTCGATTCGTCAACTGCACCAATCCATCTTCCGGTGTTCTCGCGCACAATCCGGGAATTTAGTCTACTTCTTGTGCTACGACTTTCTTCTTCTTCACGCAACTGCTCTTCGAGCGCTTCGAAACGCTGTTTATCAAATTCCGCCTCTACCCTGCGACGCAATTGTTGAAACTTCTCGGCATCTTCTAACTCCTTCAGACGGGTCTGCTTTTCGGCTTCCAACTGCTGCATCTTCAGAGATAATCTCACTGCGCTTATACTACTGCGCGAAGTCGATCGGGAACTAGATCGGGTATGTCTGCTTGTACGATGTGATGATATGGTGACAACATCTTCTGCCTCGACGCACCTCCTGCAGGTGAAACTCCGATCGGGATCGGCAATCGAGTCACTTACTCCAGCGCAAGAGAAGTGTATATAGTTGTCACATTTGTCGCACTGGACAAGATTATCAACTTCATCCGGTCGATCACACAGCACACAATGGCTTGCCGGATTCATACTGCCGGAACTTTCTACGCGGTTATCCTAACCACAAATTTATATCAAAATCTTTGAAGATTTTGTTCGGGAAGAAACTATGTTTTGCGGGACAAAAGGAAACACCTATTTTGATAGCAGTGTTGCACAGCTTCAAAGCTGAAAATGTATTTTTTGTTAGCTCGATCTTAATGACAAAGAAAATAAACTTACATTTTGGTGTTCTCGTGTGCCTCGCGAATTTGCTTATATATAGTGGATTACACACGTTGGGTAAATCTAGAATTCTGATGTTAGTATACATTTCGAATTTATTTTTAAATCTTATTTTCCTCACCTCCGCAATACAATCTTCCTTTACAAACTTCTTTCCTTCCTTTAAACTGCTCAACTAACTTTCCCTCGTAGCTAAATCACGGTTAAACTTCAACTTTCTTTCTTCAATAGATTATAATTTCTTTTCAGCTCGATTCTCTATTCCTTTCTTTACACTACTGTTGTTGTTTTCGGTCTTCTGCCGCCGCTGCGTTGACGGATTGAACAAGATGACAGCTGCCGTTATGCTTGACTGCGCAAACGTATAGGGCGTAACCGGGACTCACTTTTCTACCCGTAACGCTTGCACGGTGGGTTCGCCAACAACCACCGTAACAGTGACCAGTACCCTGATCACCCATGATCCGGTTCGCTAGATTGCTTTCCGTTCCAACAATGGGTGTGCGACATATCATTTTAAATTAATATTCTAAGACGAGTGTGTTTAAGTACCGGAGCACCTTCCTAAACGTAATCTTGCCTTAGTTGGCAGTATCCGGATCATCCGAAATCTAGTTCGAAGGACCACTTTTCATTCCGACAAAACAAGGCTTGCGACATATCATCAAATGCTAATTATCAAAGGCGAATAAGATGGAGTACCAGAGTACCTTTTCAAACGTAATCTGAGCACAATAACCAGTATCCGGGTAATTCAAAATTTGGTACATGACCACTTTTCTTTCCGACAAAATAATCTGGATACTGGTCATTGTACTCGTTTGATTGAGTACCAGGAAATATTCCCAAAAGTATTCTAACCGCAGTGAACAGTATCAGCATAGACAAATACACGTAAATCTTTCTCTTCACTCATCTTACATGCGTTAAGCTCAATTTGAACATAATATTATAACTTATTTTATTATTTTTGAATAATTTTAATTTTTTAAGTTTCTTCGACTTCTTGCCGGCTTAGATTCGGCCACTGCTGGCATCGGTAAATCCAATGCAGGATTGACGGCCAAATGTTGTTTCAGAACAAGCCGCATAATTTTGCCATCATCTTGTCCACATTCTTCTATAGCCTTGCAGCAAAACTTCCCATCAACCTGCCCAATAACCTGCAGCTGGGTGGTTTTTTGAGTGCACCGGCGTTTTTATTCTATAAATTAAATCAAACAAAAATTGTGTTTTGCTCGTAATTTTACTTCCAATAGTACTTACTTCATTTGTAACTGTGATTCAAAGATGACCGTGAAGCAAAACATGAATGAGTTTCGACAATCAGCTAGCAACTGCAAACAGCAACAACAAAACACAACACCGTAATAATCATAGCCAACTTTTTCACTCGAGGCGATTCAATCTTCGTGAATCGATGAATGCATTCATAGACGATTCTTTTATTTGTCATTCATAGTACAATGAATGCATTGTGAGAATGATTCAATGCATGAACCAAATCATGCGCGACCGATGTCTTTTTTTTTCTTCTATTTTTTCTCTCTTCTTCATTCACTCCGGTGTGTTATGATGTTGGCAGAAGATCACTCAGATTGAAATTCTTCCAAGAGCGTGTTCGCAAATGATTCAAAATTGAACGTTATTCGATGCGATTTTTTCCATCACTGACAGCGTGTCAAGGTTGTACTCTTTAAAATGGTGTATTGCTATCTGTATTACCTTGCGATATCTCGGATTTTCATCAGGTCCACCGTCGACGGTAAAGATTAGGACTGGTTTGACCAATCCATCAAACTTAAAAATACCATCAAACGATTCAAGAGTTAGAAGCCGCTTGATGTCTAACGCATGAGAAAACGCCGTTGACGAAGCGTGTTTGCCTGACCGAATTGCAATGTAAGTGGGGCCCGAAAAACCAACAGCCTCCGGTTTGCCAAGACCATTCGGTTTGATTTCGATTCCAGCGTACACGGACGGAATTAGTTTATGCTTATTTGCAACTATCCAATCGTGGTCAGGAAGCGTGATTTTGTACTCCACATGCATAAGCATGGGAGACTGCTTATTGGCAGCCGTTAGGCCTATCGCCACTCTCGCCTTATCATCCTGACTGATAAATCCTACTTCATTGGGCCCTAGCACAGATGCCAGTTCTTCCAATGATCTTATGGTCGCTGTACAGAATCGGCCATCGGGATGATCGTTGTGTTTTGCATTACTTGCGCGCATCAACTTCACTGGTACAGTATTTACGTGACATTTACCTTGATGGGAATTGGCTCGTTTTGGGATTAACCGCAGATATGTTGCTGTTCTTTTGATATTGAATCCCTTGCCTTGTATTGCAGAAGTCAACTCATCTAAAGTTTTAACGCTTCTGACGCTCTCATCACTGCGCTTTTCGTGGGCCGCAGATCCATGAAGTGCGATATCGCATATTGCCTTGAGCAGCTCCGGTTGCTGCTCTTCAACACGAGGGCGGCCAGGAGAATTTCGGAATGAAAGATAATTTCCTGAAATTTGATATTTATATCTACTGTGCAAACATACTAGTTATATATCATATTTACCAGCCTCTGGGATGTCCCGAATTAACAGTTGTTTAGCCTGCTTCATTTTCTCACGATGCTTCTGCTGCCGCTCTTGCTCGTCTTCCTTGATTTTGAGATTCTTTTCAAGTTTGATCTTTTAATTTTTAGCCCTTCGAGTCTCGACTGATCATCATCCGTCAATAGTCCAGCAGACTTCTTGTCAATCAGAAGCACTACCTCAGAGTTCAGATTATTTAGCTCAGCTTTAAGTTGTTCCTGTACTGGTGCAGGGCGTTTATTTGATGATGACGGCTGAGCCATATACTCAAATGGGTTGCGCGGGTTTCACTGTCGGCGCTGATTCCTTAGGAGCACTCATAGACTTTCCCCATAGTTGAAGAAGTTTACCTTTTTTCTTTAGCTGCAAGGCATGAAGCTCTTTTATTTTGTTATTGACTTGCTCTTCAAGTGCGGTGTTGTCATTGCCCTTCCGTTCATTCCAGAAATTAGTAGCATCCAATTGGCACTCCCTTTTCTTCTTATCCGGGTAAGCCTTTACATACGCATTGTACAGCGTATTAAAAAGTTCTCCACGATTCATTTTCCAAAATACACTAACTGCGCGAACCAATTTTTCACCAATAAACACTGGACTTTATTCACTGACGCACACTGAATGAGCTGCAGCTGTCATTCATGAACGGTGGAATAGTATTCACTCTAACTTGAAAGTACCCATTAATGAGTCGAAAGGTACGCATTTTTGAAGAAAAGTGGCTTAACTCATTATTAAGAGTATACTTTCCTCATTTCTGAGTATTGCTTTACTCATTTATGAGTATCAATTAATCATTAATGGGTAACGAATACTCAATTAATGAGGAAAATATACTCTAATAATGAGTTAAGCCACTTTTTCTTCAAAATGCGTACTTTCTCGACCCACACGGGTACTTTCGGGCTAGCGTGTTAGGTATGGTAGGTGTCGGAGCCAAACACCGGATCCGTAGGGTACTTGAAGTAGCTTGCCAGCTCTCTTTGCGACAGAACTCAAACGTGTCCTAACACGGTAGGAAAGGAAATAGGTGTCGCTCAAACTAGCAACTGTCGGGTAAAACGAGTGCTCTGTCTTGGCTCATGGGTGGAAAATTCAACTCTTCTTATCCTGAAAAGGCCGGGCTGGGTTCCAAGGCCGTTGACAGCAAACACTCTAGTCGTAGGGTGGACTGTATTCAACACTGTATAACACTGGGCTGTTGCACCGGATAATGGATCCAGAAGATATTGATAGAAAACTACTGCTTCTATTCACTTATCCTTTATTGCTTTTTCCTTTGATCTTAACACCTTAGAATTGATATAATGACTGAATGACCATGCGCCACTGCGGTGCCGTTTTTATATTGTGCCGCTACTGCTAGAAGTTCCAGAACATGGAAAGTTCCAGAACAATGGAAAGTTCCAGAACATGGAAAGTTCCAGAACGATGGAAAGGTCCAGAACACGGAAAGTTCCAGAACGGTGGAAAGTTCCAAAACAATGGAAAGTTCCAGAACATGGAAAGTTCCAGAACGATGGAAAGTTGCAGAACAGGGCGTGGCATAGTTTATGCGAGCGGTGTGTGAGTGCTGCATAATTACTGCTGTTGCTGTTCGTTTGCGACAGGGGCGTGAACAGTAGGGATAGTAGTAGTAGGCGATATCGCGCTAAGAATATCATTTTGTTTTGTTTTTTTTTCAAAAATGCGATTTCACGATTCAGCTTACCCCCCTCCGTCGTTTGCTACAAAATGTCACGGTTTTCTGAACCCCCTCCCCCCCCCCTAAAAGCGTGACATAATTAATGAATGCTGCCTATGTGACTGAGAAAGACAAGTTCGATGTTCCTCATGATTTGGCAGGGGATTTGTTCGTGTGGTAAACGGAGCAAGCCTTTCGTGAAAACTTCAACTATAAATGGTCAAGTATACAAGAATGAATGCCTGGAAAAACGACTGCTTCCGTTTCTCAAAACACACAGCGTTCTTACATTTTTTTTTTTTTTTGCCGGACCTAGCCTCTTGGCACAACTCCAAGTATGTTCTGGAGTGGTACAAGATGAATGGTGTCAATTTTGTGCCGAAGGATCTTAATCCCCCTAACTCTCCAGAGTTGCTGCCAATTAAAAAATATTGGGCTAACGTTGTCACTACAGAACAGGAAATGTTGAAGTCATGGTTGAAAAAATGTCGGTTTTAGCGTTGTACAAAATCTTATGCGTGGTATTAAAAAGAAAGTTCGGGCTTTTGGATTTGGTAAAGAAATACAGTGAAATAAAAATACCTAAACCAAGATTTTACATTGTATTTTATTCCCTGAATATTTCGTGACAATCGGTTTTGAGACTTGATTTTGAGAACGAGTTTGAAGTGATGCAATTTAACTGTGAATACCCTTTAAATGCACTTCCACAGTTATTTATTGAGAGCTTTCGATGCCAGGTACCATCCTTGCATAAGTATGATTGTGTGGCAAGTACAATCCATACCCTATGCCCACGGAGTCGAGCAATTTTCCTTAACGAAAAATTCCTAGAACATACCGGAAATCGAACCCAGTCACCTCCAGCATGGTGTTACATTGTAGCTACGCCTTTACCGACTGAGCTAAGGGAACATTGATGTGAAAGCCTATACACACATGAAATATGCTGCGACCATCTCGGCAGAACGTGCCCATATCACTTTCTGAACCAAAGGGCAGAGAATTTTGTATGGATTGTCACGTACCCCACCCCCTCTTCGCGTTACATAATTAATGAACTTTCCCTAATGTGACATTGGCCTTGAAATGTACGACCTTTGTTTCTTCTCGATTGTTGAAAAACTAAGCAATTGTTGAATGTGCTATAATTGCTAGATCTGCGAATGACTGAACGGTGCAGTTAATATTCAAGCAAATACCGCATGTATTAATTTACCATCCATATTCTGGTTTATGGTGTAACGTAATTGCAAATAGGAGAAGAAAAATTCAACGATAAATTCTTGAAACCCTTAGCACTTTCATGCAAACAAGGGCCACCATACAAGGAATAATATCTCCCTAACATGTTGGAATGATGTACTATTCAAGATTTTTTCTTATCACCCCTACAGTTCGAATAATTATATTGTTCCGCTAAATTAAATACTCGATCCTTAATAAATATATCTAATCAACCAATAAACCCTTCTAAACATTATCATTCCGACAGTTACATCGGACGGACTTGTTCCAGTGCAACAGCAACCGGAAATAAAATAACCCATCAAAATGAAGCCAAAGATATGATCGATCAGGTGATGCCCATTTCACCAACGAGCGGTCCTAACGAACCATCGGAAGGTGAAAATTCCGGTCAAATCAAGCCCCGTTCCGAAGTTATGATCAATCCATACCCGGTGGTACCTGAAAAACCGAAAAAATCATGCATTTCATTCAAGAACATCAAACTGATTAGTTAACTCCCTCTTTTTTCAAGATTTCTCAGTTTATTATAATTTTCTCGAAATCTCACTTACAGAATTTGTGTTTTTAATTTATGTTGGAGAAATGGTTTGGTGCTTATCTTCGTCGACGTTCCCCGGATGATTTCTTGAGCTTCTTCGGTCCCTTAACGAAGCACCAATCGACGGCAATGGTTTGTCCAAGAATTTCAGATGCGTTGAGTGCCTCCTTAGCGGCCAGTGCTTGCTTGTAGGTTTCGTATTCTACGAGAGCGTATCCCTTCAGGAAACCGGTACGACGATCCAGATTCAGATGAATATTTTTGATATCTCCAAACTCGCAAAACTTTTCCTGTATGTCGTCTTCCTGAAGCTTCCTCATGGATTGCTGTCACAAACAGAATCCATCCCTCGACGGAACGCTGTGGACCGGGTTCGGCTTCCTCCTCGTCGTCCTGTAGCCGTTCGTAGTCGATTGCCTCACGGGGGATGCTTTCGTTGCCGAATCCGCGTCCTTTTCGTTTACGTGCTTTCTCTTTTAACCGGGCGATACCCTGGTCACCGTCTTCGTCCACTTCAAACTCTTCATGGTTGTAAATATCAAGCACGTCGGCCATCTCTTGTGATTAATGAGAATTTATGCACTCTGGTTAACTTTTTAATAAAAATTTCTTTTCTGCTGCGTGTTCAAGATGTTTGCAAACTTTCTCAGATATTAGGTGTGGAATTATCATCCGTCGACCGAACCGTGCGACCAGATGACAGTTGACAGGCGTGAGCGAAGAAGCATTTTTACACTGTCAGACAGTTATACTAAAAATTACACGCTCAGAAAAAAGTCACAAAAATTAAGTTTTTTTTCACACATCTGGCATTAAGTTAAAATTGAGTTGACAGAGGAAACTCAACTCTGGGTAATAACATTTCAAGTTGCAATGTGTGAAATTTACCTAATGTTCGGTAACAACATTACAAGAACCAATGGGTAAAATGTACCTAATGAATTATCGAATAAATTGGAACAGACACATAATTATCATATTTTTCGTACAAAAGATATAAATACACGAACAAACGGTTGCAGCGATCATTTTTATTTGCATATCGCAGAACAAAAAAAAACAGCTCCGTACGAAATACGTTAAATATTTTATCGATTACATCCGGCACTTCTTCTGGGGCAACGAAATACGTAGGATATTTCATCGATTACATCCGATTACATCGATTACATCCGATTACATCGATAACAACGTCAAGACTTCTTCTGGGGGAACATCATTTCAATCACCCCAACTCTCGTCTTAACGAGGTCCATTTGGCTGTCGTTGCTTCGTCCTCCACATCACTTAGATGAAATTTAACTAAAAATATAAAGCATACTATTCATCGTTCCAGACCACCAAACAAAAAAAAAACGACCAAAGCGCCGACGGTTGCTATGATTTTCAACCAAAATTAAGTTATAAATACT
This sequence comes from Aedes japonicus, assembly GCA_034211315.2. NCBI lineage: Eukaryota > Metazoa > Arthropoda > Insecta > Diptera > Culicidae > Aedes > Aedes japonicus. Next base: position 42,855 of record JASCZW010002821.1, on the reverse strand, counting down.
CAACCGTTGATTGCTCAAAGAGAACAGGATGGTTGAGTAGCTGCAGCTTAAAAGTAAATTATTTTGCACTTGACTTTTAAAGTATTAACGATCCTCATTAAATTTTGCAAAGATTGTTGATGAGATAGATCTGTAAGTATTTATGACATATTCCTAAAAAAACAAATAATAGAACTGGCTTTATTTGACTATATTACGATGTTGTAGTTCGGAACGAAAGCAAACCAGCCATTTAAAATATTTTCAAGAGGCATGAAACATCGAACACAAAAAAAAACCTAAATTTGAGTACATCTATCATTACTGACAAGGTGAATTCAACTTACCTCATTTTTTTAATTTACCCAACTGGTAACCTCACTTGACAGAACTCAACGTTGAGTTTTTTTAACTTAATTTTGGGTACTTTTTTCGTAGCGTGCTGTTTATTCAAATACACACTGAAAAAAAATCAATAATTTTTATTATTAAAATTGGCACTTAAATCGGTCAACTTTTGCTTCCAATTGAAATCATCTGAGCCAGTATGATTTTCATTTGCCGCACATAATTTTTAACACACGTCACTTAATACACAGGTTCTTTTCCAATGAGACTGATGTGGTCCGCACATAATTTTCAATGGCGTGAGAAATGTCATTTAAGTGTGTTTTCACTTTGTCCTATCCCATCCATCTTCGCACTTAAAACGGAATAAATAACCGGGCGCGAAAAATAATCAGCAGAAAACAAAGTTGAAAAACAAAGCGATTGTTCAGAATGGGAAAGGTGAGACGAAATCCGTATTCGATTGCCGGGAGAAACGTGTTTTGTTAACCTCGAATTTATTTTCAGGAAATTACAGCATCCGTTGAGGATTTGGAGGAAAATTTTAAGCTTGAACCAGAATCCTCCAAGGTCAACAAGAAGGAAAAGAAACGTAAGATTCAGGAAGCCGAAGCCGGTAAGTTATTGATGAAAGCATGAATATTCTGGATTTTTAATGGATCTGTTTTTATAGTTGTGAAGCGGCCGAAGCAAAGTGATGATGAAGAAAATGGTCAACCGGAGGAAGATGGTGATGCTGAAGAACAAGAAGCGTCTCCAGTCGGAAGCAGCAGTGCATTTGAAATACTGCTAGGCAATCAGGAATTCGATTCGCTTCGTGGTAAGGTGTCGGACAATACGTTGAAGGCGATCGCAGAAACGGGATTCACAAACACCCATGGCCTGTTGATGGGAGCTGCCAGTCGGCATACGGAGAATAAAAAGCTGGGAAAAGGGTTGAATATTGTGGTGGCTCGCCGGTTCGTGTGCTTGATCATTTGAAAGGGACACCGGATTTCCTGTTCAAGAATCAGCAGTGTTTGATTATAGTGTGATCGTATCTTGGAAATTGGATTCTAGGAGGATATGAGACAGATCATCAGTATCCTTCGTAGTGAGTTTGTGCATTATTGGCCATTGGTCATTTTATTAGTTGAAAAACGGCACACCATGATGCCGAGTATTTTTTACATACAAATAAAACCTCTTTCATTCGCACATTTATTACATGTTTTATTACATGAAAAGATACAAATAATCCAATACCAACCTTATTTTGAAAAAAAAATCCATGCACCTTTTCACATAAAACGTATTAAAAAACGCATTTGAATTTTGCTAGGACAAGTTAATGCAATCCATGTACACTATAATTAATATCTATTCAGCTGTTGCACTTAAAAACTATATATTTATTGCACATATAGTTAATTACTCTATGGGTCATGAATAGTATTTGACCACATTCAATAAAAAATAAGTGCAGCACCAATACAGAGCAATAACTTTGCACTTTGCCCAGATCTATAGGTGAGTGCACTTAAATATGAGATGCACTGTTTTTTGAGTGCAGGTAATCCGTAATCGACTGTTCGGAGATGAAAAGAACCGTATTAGGCTTATTGGCGTTTAATCACCTTCCCCTTTCTGGCACATGCAGAGGAATGATGGTTTGTTTTCCTCCAAATGATTTTCCTTCCTATTTGCTCTCCTTTGATCTAAATGACAGTGCAGCTGCAGACAGACAGCTGCAGTGTGCGTGCGTTAAACGCCACTAAGTCTGATACACTAAAAAAATAAACTTAGAGAGGTGACGAACTAGCCCAGCCGGCTAAAAGTCACCCTAATAAAGTTAAAAAACAAAACTCAACTATGAGCATCCCTATCGGTCCGTTACTAAACCAATTTAACAGCGCAACACCATTACATCTCACCATTTTTTAAATACTATCAACAAGTGTGTGCTGTACTCAAAAGTTCTTGAATGGCCCTCGAGACAACCCAAAGAGAGGCAGAGGATGGCTGGTAGCAACGCGCCTTTAAAACATCTTTGAAAGCCAAAACGCCCTCCATAAAATCATCCATGAACAACTAAATTGAATAAAAAAATAGATAATGTAAATAAATAAGGTAAATCAGATTTTTTTTTAACGATGGAACTGATCAAAATCATTATGAATTTCATTAATTTACCTTTCAAATTTAATGATGTTGTAAAAATAAAAATATGGAGCATTCTGGATTCGAACATTGAACGTTGGGTCATTTATGCTTTATACTGAAAGGTATAAATTCACTGAAGACAGGAAACGATTTGACGTAAACGTGCACTTTTATCACACTTTTTCTGTTTTTGTCGGAGTCCATTTTTAACTGCAATCAGCAATAATAAGATTGCATTATGATTATTTGCTATAAGAAATTGTCGATGTCGATGTCTCAATTAACTTATGATTCTATTGTGGAAACTATAATTTCTGTTGTCATCTTATCGTCGTAGTGTACACGACTAATGGTTACAATGAGCCTGTGCACGCTGCTATAATTCTTTTGTCTTTTTGACTTTTACTGTGAGCCTTGTTTAGGTGTTGTCTCACTCTTTCTCACAGGATGCTTGAAAACATGGCTCACAGTAAAAGTCAAACTTTTTATAGCGTGCACAGGCTCATACATTATGAGACTGTACATGCTGCTATAAAAGACAGTACAATTATAGCATCGGTACACACTCCTGTTTCTTTTACTCAATTTTTGAGTACAGTTGTATACCATCTCTTTTTCTCTCACGGAAATGGTACTCAAAAATTGAGTTGCTCCGTTTTTTAACGAAAATTGAATAACATTATCGTGTGAGAAAACGAGGAAGTATACAATTCTAGACAAAATAGTCAAAAGGTCGAAAGTAACATTTGTAAACAATGGCTTCTAGCGTATTTTTCTGGGATTTGCTTGCTCCCACGAACCAAATAGCACCAGAAATAGATACAAGGAGCTATTACCTACCCGTTGGTAGTGGATGTAGATGTTAGCAACCTGGCATTTCCAGAAAATTTACGTTTGAAGTCATTGTTTACAAATGTTACTTTCGACCTTTTGACGATTTTGTCTAGACTTGTACTCAAAAATTGAGTAAAATGAAGCGGGAGTGCAGGCTCATTGTACACTCAGTAGCAAAAAAAAAGCCGAGCAAAATTTTGCTTCCAAAAAGCGCCATGTTCAAGTTACTGTAACTTTGTCAATAATCAATATTTTGTGCTGAAACTTTCACAACACTATGAACAATGTATAGACTCTATGTGGTCAAAACTTTATGTTGATCAAGTTTATAAATTTTAAGTTTTCATAACATATGTGAAAAAAGTCATTTTTGGACATATCAATTTAAAAAATCCGTATTTCTGTGAAAAATTTAGATAACATATTTTAAATTTCTCAATAGCTTAAATATACATAGAAAATAATGTGGACGAAATTTGAATTGTTTCCATCAAGTGGTTTGGACTACAGCTGGCGTCAAAGTTGAGGCACCAACATGAGTATTTCCCTTTTTCACCCGATATTGACCATGCTGAAATATCGGTGCAAAAAAAAGCCGAGGTGAATTCTTCTTATTAATATACATGCTTTGTTACGCCTGCAATATCCCAAATAACTAGTGTAGCCCACGAAGAACTTTGAAAATATGGCATTCAGTATAAATTGGTAAATAAAGTGCCTTTCTCGTGGTGATAGAATAAAAACATAAATTTTCTTGATAATTTTATTGATTTTGCTTGATAATTTTAACGGCTAGTTTAGTACCGTAACATATTATTGTTTTTCGGTATTTCAATCTGATATACGTCAAATAATAAAAGTATGCAAACGACTTCCATTCTTACTCAAAAATGAATTGTCAATGAAGTACTCACCCATTGAGTAATCTTTACCGAATGTGCAGAATCGAATTTACCTATCCCTCCAGTTCAACACCAGTACTTAATGTTAAGTTTAAAAATACTCAATTTTAGGTACTTTGTTTCTTCAGTGTATGGTTACAACTCATGCTCTCCCGATTCATTGTACCTACTCAATTTTTGAGTACAATTGTATACTATCTTTTTTTTTCTCTCACTGAAATGTAACTCAATTTTCGTAAAAAGTGGATCTACTCATAAAATTGAGTTTTTTATAATTTTTATTGTTGAATACAACAAGAAATCTTTATCTTTAAAATCTTTCAAAAAAGCAGAGAAAAATATATTTTGTTGAATTAACAATATTTGTTTTTATTAACAAAATATAATCTTTTTAAAACAAAAAAAAAACACTGTTGCTGCCAACAATTTATTTCTTTGAAACTAAAAAAAATGTGGCGGCTTTAATTGATATTTCATGAATGAAGAATTGTTTTTTTTTGTTTTAAATATTTTAATTGTTAATTTAACCAGATTATGTTTTATTTCAGAATAATTTAAATGATTTTGATTTGATTTAATTTTAATTCAATAAAAATAATAATAAACAACCAGTCCAGCTGCAGATAAGTAGTGAGCTTGTCCAATGATTCTGTTGACGATAACGATGAAAATCCCTTTATTGTTGAATGAAAGAGAATTAATTTAAAATCTTAGATTTTTGAAGATTCATACCTGTCTTTCTCCCTAAGAATTTATTCCGTACATGCATTTCTATTCCCTTCCGGTTGATAACCTTCTATATTTCTGTACTGTTAATCTGTGAACAAAAAATAGTCATTAAAATAAAATTCCATTAACAAAAATTAATTTTTTACCAAGAAAGCAATTCACAGATTGCTCAAAAATTCAAAAACCAATGAATCGACTAGCGTGACGTTAACTTCCTCGGCAGCATGAAATAATATTTTCTCCGGCGAATCCCCTTTGCTTTCACAATAAAGCTTAGAAATTGAGGCTACAAAACCGGCGCATACGGAAATATTGAAAACATACCTAGAAACATACTCATACACTGACAACTGTAAGACAGTAATTGTCACGAATTTGTTGGTTTTTTATTCTACAATTTGTTTTTTCAAATTGATTGAAATTATTTTTGAGCACAAAAATATAGCTTGTTGAAACTACAATTTCTTTTCTCTGCATTTGGTTTTAGTAACAACAACCAAAATTGTTGAAGCAACAAAAAAATAGTATGGAATTCAAAAATAAAAATATTTGAAGTTACAAAACATATCAATAATTTTTTTTTTTAATTCAAAGAGGTCAATTTTCTCTGCGTGAAGAGATAGTATACACACTCGTTCGTAATTACTCAAAACTGAGTAGAAAACGACTCAGTTTCGTTAAAACTGGAACTACTTTAATTAGAGTAGCTATGGAGTTACTCAATTCTGATTAACTAGGTAATTTGCCAAAATATGAGTAAACATTATTCAGTATCTAGTTTTATTTTTTATTTTATTTTAATGAAACTGTTGATAGTTTCCGACAACTTTCCAGTCGAAACGGAAGTGTCGAAATACTTTAAATTTGTAATTTTCTGGATTGATTGTAATTCATGGATTGAATTCGGCACTCCGAAGTTAAAATGATTGTTGATTACAACATACAGCTGTCCCATCTTGAAAACTTTTGATCGACTGAACCACGTTTTTCGCCTTTGACAGATTCATTTTAATTACTCTATTTTGATAAGTGCAGCGCTTTTACAATCAGAGTAACATTTACTCAGTTTCTTTATATCAAGTTACTCAGTTTTTGACATTTAGCACACTCCCGCGTCACTTTGCTCAATTTTTGAGTACAATTGCATGCTATCTCTTTTTCTCTCACGGAAATGTTACTCAATTTTTGTAAAAAGTGGATCTACTCAAAAATTGAGTTGATCCACTTTTTAACGAAAATTGAGTAACATTTCCGTGAGAGAAAAAGAGATAGCATGCAATTGTACACTCAGAAAAAAATCAAAACTAATTAGTATAAAGTTCACTCTAAATCGATATTCGCCTGGTTGACGCTTAGCTCCGTATAAACGGCCACTATACTCGCTTAGTATAAACTTGAAATATAAGGGGCGTAGTATAATGTTGAAATATATATATGCTTAGTTTAATGGAGATTTATTTGAAATTCAGAATAAAATGTTTTTCCGCCCCGGATTTCTTTTTGTTTTGTCAAATTCTAACCTGCAAACTAATGACATCGAAATTTTTTTAAAGCTTTCGGGGTGAATAGAAATCAATTGAATTGATTGATTGGATTATTCGAGCATGTTTTTCGGGTTGTAAATGTGGTACTTGGCATATAGCAACGTGAGTATGCCACTTGCAGACATTGAGTATCATTATTTTTTTCTGATTTGAATAACCGATGCAGTCCATTTGGATTGATGTAACTCCAGATTAAATGAGAGATATGATTTACTGCCATCGTTTAATTCGAACATCAATTGTTGCTGTTTGGCGGAGCACTGATTTGAAACCGGCAAAATTGTGAGAAAACCTCGCTACACATACGCTGCTGAACAGAAGTAGAAATTTATTTACAAAATCGATTATATGTTCACATCATGATATGACATCATGATCGCGCCAAAGGAGTGACAGTAATGCTATGTATAATTTTCTCACACAACTTGTATTAAGCTTAAACTTTATGCAACGTTCGTATAGTTTTTATACTATGCGACTTGTAAACCCCGTGAATGATAAAAATGATTTCTTTTTAAACTATCGACGATTGGAAAATTTTAGAGTGTACTCAAAAATTGAGTAAAGTTACGCGGGAGTGCATGGAAATACGAAACTGAGTGAAAGTTGCTCTATTTAGAGTAGATCTGAACGAGCGTGCAACGGGAGTGTATAAAAAAAGAAGTTTTCACACGAAAAGGCCTTTTTTATACATTTCAATCCGAACATTACATTAGGTCATAACTAACATTGATCGACTTTTGAGACTTTTGATGATACCTTTCCTATAAACTTGTTTCTTACGTGTTTGCCAAATAAGCTGCTTAATAATACTTTATTTAACCGAACTTTGTGTTGAAAAATGCTCAAAACGTATTGACATTGCCGTGTGAACGATAAAAGAAAATCGTCGAACATCATTATTGATTAGGACATCCTGCTTTGTTCGTCTTGACTTATTTTCAGCCTTTAGCTTTATCTTTTTACATTGGATTTTCAGTAACTGAGTTGATTACATCTCATCTTCAGAGTAAGTGGTTTTAATGCAATTTAAGAAAAACAACCTTTCTACTTGTTTTAATCTTAGTCATAACTAATATTTTCAGGCTTTGCGATGGCGAACAGTAACCAGCCGGAGTATGTGGTTGAGCATATATTGAAGAAACGCACATTCCGTGGCGTAGAGCAGTTTCTAATCAAGTGGAAAGGTTGCGATTCAGCCGAGAATACATGGGAACCCAAAGAGAATTTGAACTGTGAAGCATTGCTGAACACATTTCTTGAGGAAGAAGCAAATGCTCCCAAAAAGCGTAGAGGACGTAAGCCTGCTTCGTTGGTTTCGAGCACCACCGGCAAAGACGAAGACACCGGTGAGAAGAAACTAGAAGAGGTTGAGAACAAACGAGACCAGAAACCGAAACGCAAGACGAAAACGGACGATACCGGTATCACGCAAACGGATGATAATAAGCTGAACGGATTCGAGCAGGGATTAGTTGCGGAGAGCCTAGTCGGTATAACGGAAGATAGAGGGGAGATATTTTTTTTGATCAAGTGGCAGAATAAGAACGAACTGGAGCTGGTTCCTTCGAAGGAAACTCGAAAGTATATACCGGAGATGGTAATCGATTTTTACGAGCGTCGAATCATATGGAATGGGAAGGTGGGTAAAGATTAAAGGGGTGTGCAGAGCTGCAGTTGACTTTTCGTTGTACAGCATGGACTTCTTGCACTTATTCGATCAATACTTGTTCGCTGAAGCGGTTCCGTTTTGTTTTTAAACTTAATAATTCTATTTTCTTTTTGTCCGAAGAAGTTAAACCAAGTAGGTTCGTATCTACGTGAAATATGTTGGTTGATGCACGCGTTTATTTCAATAGCATCTTGTCAGCGTATGTTACAATGGTCACTATATAATAAATAAAAATGTATATACACAACAATTGAATTCATTATAAATCAGACAAAACACTTATTTTAAGAATATCTAACATTCCCGTTCGAAAATAAATCGGTACCTTACTTTAAATCCTTATCATTGTATGCTGTCATATTTTCCGTATCATCATTCATGTACAATCGGTTCTGCGTATCCCACAGCTTTGCATACAATCCACCACTTCGTAGCAGTTGCTCGTGTGTACCCCGTTGGCAAATACGTCCGTTCTCCAGCACCAGAATTTCATCCGCATCCATTACGGTCGACAACCTATGAGCAATACATATACTTGTTCTGTGTTCCGTTGCTCGTGCTAAGGCTTTCAAAATGTTATGCTCTGTTATAGAATCTAAACTGCTGGTTGCTTCGTCAAAGATCAGAATAGGAGAGTTCTTCAGGATTGCCCTAGCGATGGCGACCCGTTGTTTCTCTCCTCCCGAAAGCTTCAAACCACGCTCACCAACCTGCGTATCGTACTGTTTGGGCCACCTTTGAATAGATTCATGCAAATCAGCCATTCTGGCAGCCTCTTCAACCTCGGTCTGACCCTTGGACAAATCTCCGTAGTGGATGTTGTGGCGAATTGAATCGTGGAATAGCACTGAATCCTGAGGAACGATGGCGATGGCTTTTCTCAGACTGTCCAGATTAACATCTCGTATATCCTGGCCGTTGATAAGTATCTGCCCGGAGGTGGGTTCGAAAAATCGGTAGAGGAGACGTACCATCGAAGATTTTCCGGAACCGGACCCACCGACGAATGCGATCTTTTTACCAGCCGGAATCGTAAAATTTAGCTGATCGAAAATGGTATTGCTGTGCTTGTATTTAAAGCAAACGTCTTTGAATTCGATCGAAGCGGATTCTCGGGTGACCTGTAGAGGTGGAGAGTTTGCCTTTGATTGAACAGCACTTTCAACGCCCATCAAGGTGAACATGGTTCTCATATCCAACAGAGCTTGTCGCACTTCCCGATAGACGCTGCCGAGAAATCCCAATGGAATCGATAGCTGAAACAGCAAACCATTAACCATTACGAGATCTCCCACGGTCATGTTGCCATTGACGATCTCGTTCGCCGCCATCACCATGATTGCACTCAGTGCCACACTGAAGATCGCATTTTGACCGAAGTTGAGCAGAGCCAAGCTGGTGCTGGTCTTCAAGCTAGCTGCCTCATACTTTTTCAACACGTCGTCATAGCGCTGCGCTTCGTAGCGTTCGTTGTTGAAATACTTGACCGTTTCATAGTTGATGAGGGAATCCACGGCCTTGTTACCCGCTTCGTTCTCTGCTTGGTTCATGTAGACCCGGAATTTGGTACGCCATTGGGTTACCGCAAGCGTGTAGGCACTGTACACACCGACGCACCCCATGGAAAGGGCTGCATAGGCGAAACCACACTTCGCTCCGAGGATACTGGAAACCAGGGCCAACTCGAACATGGTTGGAACTACGTTGAACACCATTGCCGTCAGTACAAAGTTTATACCGCGCGAGCCTCGATCGATCGTCTGTAAGAGAAATAGGAAGTTGATAGTTTTAAAATGAGAATTAGTTCACGACACGTGACAAAAAGTAAGGTTTTGATATTGTAAATCCCTTGTGTGTCAATTAATCTTAACCAATGTCAGCCAAGAAACCAAGCCAAGGAACGAGTGAATCTGCTGCCGTCAGTTTGGTTTTAAATCGTTTCCAATTAAGTAGATTGTTCGTGCACAGCAATTAATCAATTGGAAATATTAAGATTGTTCATACGACTAAATCGACTTTAACAAAAACGGTTGGCCTTCGATTCTTCTACGTACTTTCATTTTCCCTTTCCGAAAGTAGGTAGTTGTACTAGTAAGGCCTGTACTCGAAAAAAATGCACCATTTTTATCCGTGTGTAACTTTCCTGTCCATGGGTAAAAATTTATGAAAATCTGGGCATAACGGGTATAACGAATTGGAGGTGTGAATTGTTTACATGTGCAAAATTTCATAACAATCGGTTCAGTGGTTATTGAGATGTCATCGCAACAAGAAGAAAATCGCCGGAGAATTTTGTCGCGCCGTCATGGAAAATCCGACCATGAGATGGATCGGAAGACAACTGGGAATCACCCATACAACTGTGTTTCGGGTGGTAAAATCGTTCAAGCATTCCCAGACGACCGAGCGGCGGGCTAGAAGTGGAAGAAAATCTAAGAAAGAAAGCCCTGTAAAGGCCCGGAAGGTGTTGGATTATTTCAAGTGTAATCCGAACCTTTCGATTCGCGACGCGGCTCTGAAAGCAAAGTGATTCGCCTGGTTCGTTCAGCAAACCATGAAACGAGCTGGGCTTCGTGTATTCAAGGGTCGCAAGGCACCGAATCGGCGTGATTAACAAAACTGTATCGATTAGGAAGCTGTATCGACAGTGGTTAACGAAACCGATGTGTGTGGTTATGGATAACGAAACCTACATCAAGGCAGGCTCAAATCAGATACCGGGGCTGGAGTTCTACCTAGCCAAATCACGGTTTGATGATCCGGAAGACATAAGGAAGAAGAAAGTGGACAAATTCGCCAAAAAATACCTGCTCTGGCAGGCCATATGCCAATGCGGTAAACTGAGTAAAGCGTACATCACAACGGGTACCATCAACAGCGAAATTTACCGCACCGAGTGCCTCCAGAAGCATCTGTTGTCCTTCCTGCGGTCCCACGGAGGCGAGACATTATTTTGGCCTGGCATCATGCCATTACGCGCGATCGACGTTGGATTGGTACAGAGACAATAACGTTGTTTCTGTACCAAAAACCGCCAACCCTCCAAATTCACCAGAGATTCATCCGGTGAAGGCCGAAGTTCGAAAATCGTCCAAGGTGTTTAAGAACGAGCTGAAGTTGAAAAAAGAATGGATGAAAGTGACCAAAAAGATCGGCTCCACCATTGCACAAAATGCAATGAGGGGTCCTAAGGGAAAGGTGCTGGCTTTCAGCGATGGAAAAGAAATTGAATGAAGTAATTAAGTCGAAACATAATCCATATGTATTCGTTTATACCCTGAAAGTTTCTAGAAAATCCATCTTAAAATAAATGTTTGACGAACATTTTTGTCTGGTACATTTTTTTTCGAGTACAGGCCTTAGTAGCTTTTGAATAAAAATGATCGTTGTTGCACATTAGCAGGGTGGCCACACAATTTGAATTTAAAAATTCCCGCATTTTTTCCGTATATTTTCCAAATTTTCCCGACTGAGAGAAAAAGTTTAAATAAATTGGATGAATAGAAATTTTTGAAGTTTTTGAGAAAATTGTTCAATCTGAATGTATGACTTGTTTCATTTAGGAGCTGCAAATCGGGCTTCTTGTGTATTTGGTAACCTGCTTTGGACTCTTATTTTGTAAACGTGATCAAAAATCGCTTCATATAAGTAATTGATCTTTAAAGATTCTAGAAGCATAAACATCGAAGATAAGGCATTGGATGTTTTCATTTTCATTTTCATTTTGCAGCGTTTGGTGGGTCAATAAGAGCGTAAGTCAATCCAAAGCCGAGAGTTAGGAAGGGGTAATGGCAAACTGGTCTATGCGGACTACTAGAACGCCATGAGAGAGGATAAGGATTAGGTTGGGGTAAGGGGTTTGAAAAGTTCCTGGAATGGGATGGCCGCGTTGCTACAAAATGACCTGATATGTTTAATGTGTTTATGTTAAATTATGTAAGTTCTCTTCAAAAACATGTATGTTGTTAATAAAATGTCTGTGTTATTCGATTACTGTTTGATTTCTTATATACTGACTGATATTGTACTTTGGTGCTTAAACTTCGTGACCATTCGGGGCCATAGTGGATTCAAAGCCGTAAGCATAGAGTTAGTAACATTAAAAAGAGAATAGAAAGGAGATTTTAGTATTTGATGGCATGCAGGGTGTATGTGAGGGTATTGGTGATATTCTCACAACAAATTTTAGTTTCTTTGACCAAAATCCTTGAATCACTATAACCCAACCAAACTTAATCGGAACCTCTAATTCTAATAACTCTAGCATATGTTATTAGACTGTTTTAATGTTGTCCGATCCCTAAATTCCTAGCCTACTCTTCACCTTGGTATCTGTAGCTATTCTAAATCCAAAAATAATTCAAATATGGAACCTAGGCAAAGACGACTCTGTTTCCTATCTAGCAAGTTTAGCTACTTTAATTTGTTTCTCCTTTCCATTCATTTACTGTCTGATTTGGAGGCTTCATGTTCCTACTCAATCCGACCGCCTTGCAAGTTGGTAACACGAAAACAATGATCCGATGATACTGTATATCACTCATCAAACACTACTTCTGAGACAAATCACATGGAAAGCAGCTTCAAGTGATGTTTTCCAAGCGGGCCCTCCGCGTCCTATCTCCAATATAGATGCTTGTCAGCGTCAGTCTTAAGTAACACTTTTCTGTGACCCTATGCCTCATTTTGAAATCAGATAATTACCCTGTTTTGATCAGCCCCTTTTTAAAATGATGCAATTACATTCAGATAATATACCATGAGAAAATCAGGTAATTTTTTTTTTTCAGTTTATTGAAACATCACTTTTCATGTTTATTATAAAAAAAAATCATTATTCATATATAATTATTCATGTAAAAATAAAAAAAATAAAAAGTCAATGTTTTCCTCCTGGAAAAAACACATGCAACTTCGTCGTGTCAAGGGCAGGCCAAGTCCGATGTCACGATCATTATTTGGCATTCGTCTTCGCTTAGATCACACCAGCTGGTTTCATCACCACTATTGGCAGTGTATGCTGGCTTGGGGTCGTTATCTTGTTGAAGTATCCATTTTAATGGCATATTCCATTCAGCATAAGGCAGCATGACATCTTTCAGGATGTTATTGTACATGAAACGGTCCATGATTCCATCGATTCGATGAGTTGGACCATGGCCGGTCGAAGAAAAACGTCCCCAGACCATCACATTGCCTCCGCCATGCTTCACCGTCTCCTGACAGTACCGTGAATCTAGGCGTTTTCCAGTCGGTCGACGTACACGGCGAATCCAGTCGCTTCCGAAGATGTTGAACTTCGACTCATCACTGAATGAACCGTCCGCCATTTCTGCACATCCCAGCCAATATGAGAGGCAATCCATCAGATCCAGAAGACATTTCGGCTGGAGCTTGTTTTTAAAGCTAAAAGGATCTCGTCTGCCGTTATTGGTTTCATAATAGCGTTATTGAGCTCGTTTGGAAGAGGAATAGTTTTAGATGGGAAGAAGTTGTCCGAAAAGCTTCCTTCTACCAATCCGCACAACTGTTCAAAGTACAAATGAGTAATTCTACTAATTTCATTTGAATCCGAAACGTCATTTCCCTCGTCGACTTGCAAAGCAACTATTGTAACTTTAGGCCTTTTACCGTGCAGTTGACCCACATGAAAGAGTCTAGTAGATTCCTCGGTTATAAAAGTTTCGTTTATCTGCCGAAAATAACTGGAAAACACTCGTTGGTGACGTAGCAGTTGAGCCTTTATTCTATTAATTGTTGCTTGTTGGCCAGGATTTCCATAAAGATTGTGGTACGCCTTATTCAGAAAACCTCGGTGTAACTCCATTGTGTCCATGAAATACCGATGAATGATTTATGGGTGCCATTCGAGTAAAGAGATGGTTTTAGGTTTCGCATATCTAATCCACCATTAAATCCAAGATTGATAATTCTGTCGAGATCTTTTCCAGTATACCCATTTTCTATGAAACTCGTTCAGAACTTCCGGGTCGTTCAAGATGTGTGTTTGAAGTGTGTTTGATCGTATACACGAAAATTTAACCGTATTACCATGCAGTACTTCTCAAGAATCAACTAGATGTGCGACCCATTTTTTCGCAGGGCGTCGAGAGAATAATCAGGCTTCATCGGCACGTCGTCTGATTGTCCGGTCCGATACAGATAACTGTAAATCCATTTGCACCTTGAAGGAAGATTTGGAAGGATTCTACTTAATACATCTGACGATCATAGAGTCCTCTCTTGACGTGGTTAGCCGTGGTCTTCCACCTCTATTGTCCACAGAAATCTTCCCGGTTGAACGAAATTTTGAGCACAGTCTTGAAACAGTCAATTTTTTCACCTGGTATTTGTCACAAATCGTTTTTTGTGACATTCCGCTCTTGTAATCATCGATTATTTTCTTTCGTAGTTCCAATCCAAGGCTGTCGGGGGCCATTTTGATGTCTAATAACATAAATATAAGGAAAACAAGAGTATTGACTTTTCTCAATGTTTATCATGCAATATTTACCTTGTAATGGTACAATAACGCAAGTAAGAACACTTTTGTCAACAAACGAAACCTTTTCCACCTTTTTTTTAAACACTTCTAGAGGAACAAGTCCAAGAAAGCGAGACGTTGCATTTGTTTTGACCAGCGAAAAATAGCTCTTGTCAACAAAACACTGCCGGTGAACTGTCAGTTGACAGCTGATTGCTGCATTAATCATGTAGCAAACATCTAGACTCCTGAACCGTCTACTGCAGTGGCTTGCTTGATTTCGATTTCGAAACATTGAAGTTTACTGATGCTTTTTATGATTGCTCGATTTGAGTTGCACATGTTTTGTCCAATACTGTAAATTGCCACAAAAATGAAAAGTGTACTTTTAGTCGTTTTCCCTAGATTGAAATGGAGACGTCTAGAAGTGAATTGCGGCATAACCCGCCAGTATCACATCTGATATTAGTGCCTTTATATAAACGTTCTACGACGTGGCAGAGAAAAAAAAATGACTAGAATATGTGACTACTGGTCAAATTCTTGATCTCACATGCATGATTATAGCATGAGATAAGCCCTCTCACCGTCGACAAGGTGAAAACTTTGACCCACGAGCGGGTAGTAAAGCATTCGATGTTTTCGTGTACAAAATGATGCACGTGCTTGGCCTGACTATCGTATCAAGGATTTCGTGATTTCAACGTCGTTGATAGTTCTTAGACAATTTTTTGAGCTACCAAACCCTTTCCAGTTTGGTCCACAACCAGACACTTTCCAATCATTAAACTTCATCGCTCCATCGTCGCATTTTCGGGCGACACGATGAACAACTGTTTAACAATGTTGTCAAATTTGGCAGCTCCTTCTTGGAATGGCCAATCAGTTCTAGCCAAAGTTTGTAAAAATACTGGTCTTTTCTCTGGAATGCGACAAGCAATGTCTTTGAATACGGTATTGAGCACAGATGCCTAAATTCTTCTTTCACTTTGTGAGCAACTGGAGCGCTTAGATATTCTTTTTCTACGAACGGTTTCAGACACAGATCCAGACACCTTTTAACTGCAGGGTGCGGCAGAAAATAATGCGAAAATGTTCAAACTTGAGTACACTAAGGGTTTTTTTACACGGTTTTTTTTTACACGGGTTGTTTTCGGCGATAACTCCAGAACGGAACAACTTATCGACCTAATTCAAATCACATTTTACGTTTTGGGCCAGAAGTAATCATATGCCAGTTTTTCAAAAAGTTCACAATTTTGTATTTTGACCATTGCATGGAATGGTAACGCATAAAAACAAAATCATTTTCATTTCATTTTCATTTTGTGATGTACAAAGGGGTCGAGGGCCAGGTCACCGATGCGAAATTTCACATCGTCCATAATACATCAGGGAAGGGAAGGGAGTAGAGCATCACAGCATCTTTAACCCATGGGGGTCAATTAAGTTCTGCGTGGTTTGTGGTAAACCGGCTGCTCAGGGATTATGGGAAAGTAAAAGGTTTGGGCAGGTTTTTTTCTGTAAAAAGTTGTATATCGTTGAACATTTGCCTAATTTGCTTGGCCTCTCGTCATATGGGGTTTCGTTCGTCACATAGCTAGCGAAAAAGATAATACAATAAAACAGAAATAAAACAGAGATTACGATTAATATATTGTAAGTGATAGGTTCCAGAATGCTTCTAAGAACTGGCAGCAGTTGCGAATGAGTTTCTGAAAAATAGGAACTTCAGAGACCATTTATCTAACAGAGCCCAAAAGAGACCAAACGCGTAGAAAAAAGTACAATTCAATCAATAACATTTCATTTAAAATCAACTATACTTTTGCATTGATTTTTCGATAACCCATGTGCATGATTTTTTTTTTATCCCCATAGGATTGCAATGATCGGGGTTGGTTTTTGAAAACTCTCATGTGATTATGCCGGAAGGATTAGTCTATGGTGACCAAATAAATACCGGGCTTTCGAAATCAGCTCACATAATCTTCTTGAAAATTTTTGGGATTCAGTATCAGTCAGTGTGTACGCGTTTTGTTGTCCAGGTATTTGTTTTAAAGTCCGTGTTTTTGTACTTTATCTGTGTCATTACGTTGTTAGTGATATTCGTGTCAGTGCAGTTTTTGGTATCTGCGCAATTTCATATAGTACACTGCCGTTCTACGCATAGCTGTCCCATGTTGCTTTTGGTCAAATTGAAGCTTTTTCAATATATGCTTAATTTTTTAACTATACTATTGGATACAAACAAAACATTATATACTTTGTTCTGAGTTTGTATCAAAAAAACATCAAGATAGATTGTCCCGTGTTGAAATTCTAGGCATAAAAGTCCCACTACGACTTTTCTAAAGAGATCTGAGAAAAAAAAATTGATTTAAGCTTACAACATTCTTTGTAGGAACAACTCGACACTCAGCATTGATAAGGGGCTTATATGCAAACTTAAACAATGACTTTGACATGAAACATTGACATTAATATGTCAATATTAGCCACTATTTGCATTTAATAGAACTGTGTTTCTGACGATGATATGGTGTTAAACAAATAATCAGAATCATGATAGGAGCATAAACAATAATGCACATGGTATGTTTATTTGAAAACGTAAATTCTATCGCCAACGATCCATCAATACATCATGCGTGCGACTGATATGCCTAGAATTTTCTGCTGCAAGGCAATATTCTACGCATGTCAGTCCCACTGAATATTTTACCTCGTATTTTTCATACAAAAATAATCTTATTGTTTGTAATACCACAGATTCCATCGGAACTCAGCGACATCTTCAAATGCCAATCATAAATTTGTTGGTTTTGCCACGAATATTACCAGCACTACACAATAGTGATGCAAAACTTAAAACGCTTTTTTCTCAACTACAACTTTTGCAACATGGGACAGTCATGCGTAGAACGGCAGTACAGGTGTGATAATGTAATAGCTATCTCCCATATTCTTCGCTCCCAAATGGAACAAAGTATTTGACGTTACACTCATCGGGAAAATAAGCTGCTCTGTTGGACATGGGTATTTGTGGGCGGTCTTTTAATACATATAGTTATGTTTGTATGTATGATGTGTATGTAGTTTTGGAAATGTTAACTGATTTACTTACCCACACTGTAGTTATTACTTTTGATTTGTTGGGAACATACCGCCTTAGATGATACTCGCATGCATGTGCTTCGTCCACGTAGGTCTTTCTTGCTCGGCTACTTGGTCTTGTTCCAACCATAGGCCAAGATGCCTGCCTGTCCATTTTGCGTCGCCATGAGACTCGGATTTGCATCAGGCTCCAAGCCTCGCCATGCTGATCCTTCTTGCATAATTTCTTTTTCGTTCTAGAAGTATACAAAAATATTCGCTCCTCTGCCAACAACAGCCAGACCAAATGTAGAATCTGTGTGGTGATGCTTTCCAGAAAATTGCAGACCCATATTAAAACTCAGTTATAATAAAAGTAGACGATTCTTTGAGTGGTAGTAATATTATTGAAATTATACAAATTCTATATTGTATGAAAATAAGGAAAGTTGTCAAATTAAAAGTGAAAATGCTACTACTAGTGGGTTCAAATGCACTTCTGGTCCACATCACCCCTGGAAACACTGGTTTGCATCTTTCCCGTTTGGGTAAAGATCCAGTCCAAACCCTGGGACCTGGTAGTTTTCAATCTACCACAAGGTTTTTCCAATGCCCAGGGGTAACGCATAAAAACAAAATCGAAGCAATATAAAATGTTCAAGCATGTGAATTTATCAACTCTATTTAGTCTTTTTTTACACGGTTCCATACTAAAAGTGGAACGTATCCCCCATGCAAAAAAAACCCTCAGTGTATTGGGTTAATTCGTGTAGCTAGTGACAAATTTCTGTCGAAAGTATATTTGTTTATGTTTACTTTCAAGTGCTGCATCCAAACATTCTATTTGTTTTATTGCAAATTCGTCAAAATGTTCGCGAAAGAAGTGATCACCAGTTTGTTGCTCGCTCAGAAGAAGCCGAAAGAGATTGCCAAGGTGGTAGGGAGCCATTTGGCAACAGTTTACCGCATAAAAAAGTCCCTGCAGGATGGTCCTAAGCAGCGGTCCTTTGCACGCACGCCGAACGTGATCAAAGCGGTCCGTGCAAAAATTGCTCGCAACCCGCAACCTGCATGCATTAAAATACCGAAGAGTATATCGATATTTTAAAGGACCAAGTGCTTGCCTGGGTGAAGGCCAACTCCTCCGAGGACCAAAACGTTATCCTACAGCAGGATGGAGCGCCGTGTCACACGTCCAATCGAACCCAACAATGGTTGAACGATAACATGAAGTTTTGGCCGAAGGATTTGTGCCCCCTAGCAGTCTAGATCTTATTCTGGATTATTCGATTTGGGCATATGTTGAGGCACGAGCCTGCAAAACATCACACCTTAGTGTGAAAACCCTTAACACGCACATGGCAATCAATGTCGGAGGACTACGTCCGAAAGGCATGCTCTGGCTTCCGGCGTCGGCGCGAGGATGTTATTAATAAAAATGGAGGACATATTAAATAAATTTGTTTAAAAGGACTTTATAAAGATAACTGCACTCGAAAATGTTGATATTATTGCTTGAATTAGTTGAAAATGGGATTTGAAAAAACTAGAACAAATTTTCGCATTATTTTCTGCCGCACCCTGTATGTCCATGAATTGAGTTATAACATCACGGTTAATGCAGATGTCGTAATGCGTTAAAGGGTATGTTAATGGAGATTTGTTGAGTAGCTGCTACCACAGTAAAAAGATCGATTGTCGTTGAGGAATGCCAAAACGTCTTTGGCATAGAGGAAAAACCGATTTCTCCATTAAGGACTGGCAGAAATTGCTCTCTGTCAATTCTATTTCAATTAACGATTTTGCTTTGACTATCGGACACTCCGGCTTAACAGTTTTCTCCGTAGCAGCTCTAACTAGTCCCGTCAAATCGTCAAAAAGCAACGAAGACATAGGATATTTGGTCTTGGAAACGACTCGACCATTGTTGCAGACGTGATGACAAAGTCAGCTTTGGTCCCAGCATCTTAACGTCATAACATCTGCCCATCCCTGGTTGGCGGAACTCGTGTAAAAGATGAAAAGAATATTGTAAAAAACTTGCAAAGTTAATCTTTTCACCAACCTGTAGGTAATGCAGACATTACTCAACCGTTGAGTTAAAATGAACTAACAGAGCACATTCATTTCTACTTACTTAGGCTTATCTCGGTGACTCCCCCCCCTTAAATGTGTGTATTCAGTATATATGTACGTAATGTATACGTTTATTTACTGTATATGTATGTGTGCATATGTGTGTGTATGTATGAGTAAATGTGTACATGTGTGTACAAATGCATTTATATATGTGTATATATGTGACGCTTGGTGAGTGGCCACAATAGCATCATTTAAATCGGTACAAATCGGCTGTTCAGCATAACTTAAAAAATCACCATATATTTCCAATGAAAAACCACTATCACACTTTGTGAGTGGCCCCAATAGCATCTTTACTGTTGGCTTAAATCGGTCCACATCGGCTTTTAGGCATCATTTAAAATCATCTTGTTTTCCCAATTTGAAATCACCATCACACTTTGTGAGTGGCCCCAATAGCATCCTTACTGTTGGTTTAAATCGGTTTAAACCGGAAATTGGAAATAAATTTAGATATTTTTGAAGGCGTCGCGTGAATTCAGCTTAACGTTTACCAAAACGAACTTTGCTGCCACCCAATCCTGTAATCCAAAAGCCCAGTGATTTCTCGTGGAAGTGCAGTGGACTCCGCGGCTTCCAACAAAGCGAGTATCATGTCAACATATTCCTATCTTTTCCTTATCTGACTTGCATTCGGACGAGGCCGGCGCCGGTATTACCTTAGCTTGGGATCTCCAGCTTTTACACATTGAGGATGTATGTCAGTTCCAAACATCATCTGTTGGTTATCTGTGAAATTGCAGCTGATCTGGTAATAACGGAGTAGCAATCTCGGGCGGTCAATCATGCTCATGCTCACTAACAGAGCACATTGATTTCTACTTACTAAAATACTATAAAACGTTTACTTAAATTTAAGTAATTTAAACTAAAATTTTAGGTACTGTTTCGTGTAAGAAGTTCCAGTCAAGTAAAATAAAAACAAAAGTAAATCATGTGCGAAACTTCACCTGTCACAGCGTTGTAGCCAGATCTTTTAAGCAGTACGTTTTTAAACAGGCTGAACGAAAGCAGCAGAAAATGATCTTCATGCCAATTTGTTTGTTTTGGCCCCCTTCTGAAAGGAATTGTGTACGACGTGCAAGCCGCAGCAAACGATGTTGAAGACTTCAAAGCCAGGACTGGCTCACAGATCTCTGATTTCCCCAGTAAATTCTTTGAACGCCTTCCAGTTGATAACCGGGCCATCCAAAGAACACTGAGCTATCTTCTTCGGGCAATGTTGGCTTTGCATAAAAACATTATTTCATTCTGTTATTGAGACCGAGACGCTTCTCAAATTATTTGAAAAAGATTCCATCTGACAAAAATTCCCGACTTTTTCCCTCATATTTCCCGTAGATTTTGGATTCCCGCATTTTTCCTGCATTTCCCGATTTTCCTGAGACTGTGGCCACCCTGCATTAGTGTACGCAAAATCGACGTCACAGATATGAATCCCCGAAACGTAGCTGTTCGATACCATGTACCATGGACCCTACAATTGACCACATTACCTTGGACAGTGCACCGGTTTGCTTGCTCAGGTGGAACTGCAAATCGAGATTGTGCAGATGAAGGAACACATTGGTAGCAATTTTCCGAATCGAATGCTGGGCCACTCTTGCAAACACAGCATTGCGCAGTTCGTTGAAACCGGCAGCACCAGCCCGAGCAATGCCATCTGAAAAGAGACGTTCCGAATGAGTCACGTGTTCTTTACCTTAAAAACATAGAGAAAATTATACTAGCTTACATCCCAATAGAACAGCAATTGTCATCGAAGCAGCCGCTTGCGGAACAGTGTCCATATTAAGGGTACTCAAATTGTCCACACCAATCTTGAACAGGAAAGGCACACAGACGTTCAACACTTTGGCACCACCCAGTAGTCCCAACGAGATTAGCACTCTAGTGAAAAATGACTCTAAGTATTTTGTCTTTAAAAGAACTAGATTTGCCTACCTTTTGCGCACGAGTGCGTCATCCTTTGGCCAGATGTAGGTTCCCATTGCCTTGATCATATCGGTTGCGGTGATTTCCGGACCTTCGTATGTACCGATATTCTCACCGGATGCGGGATGGTGCCCTAGATGGAAACAATTTCGAATTGGTTGCTTTTGTGGAATGAACTTCTTTTCGGAATCTAGGCATTGTTCTTGATGTTGTTGTTGTTGTTGCTGCCCCGGCAGACGAGAAAAGCCTTCACCCCTGATAGAAAATGGACTGTAGCTAGAACGACGGCAGCCACTGGCCGTTGCACTGGTATGCAACGTTAGCGCTAGCGGTACCGCTAAATGGGGACAACAGTTTTGAGGACCTAGATATACAATAGCGAGGGGAAGACGGAATCAGCTTCTGTGTGATGAAAACAACAGAAATAGAGTAGCAAAATTGAATGGATGCCTCAAACTGATGCAGCATTTCAGATTGGGTGAGACAAAAGCACTAATTTTGAACAATTAATCAGTACAGTAATTACAAGAGTGAGTAGACTAGCGGTCCAAAACTACGTGGGTAATGAGAGGAAGCAAGCAACAAACAACAAAATGAAACAAATATTAGTAAACTACAGATATAGAACGTAGACCAATTTGGATTTTGTACACGGCCTGATTTTGATGTTTACTAGTGGTAAATAACTACATTTGTAGTGCGTTATAGATAAGTGTTCACAAAAGAATCAATTTTCAGGAAGGTAGGTACACTGCAATCACTAAACAAATGCCGTACCAAACTGTGTTACCTTTCTTCTTTTTCCGCTGGAAGATATCCCCTAGCACATTGGACCCCAGGGCCGTCGTTGGTTTTTGGCCGGCTTTTGTACTGGCGAATACAGCCGGGAAAGAAGCGCCCTGTTGTTGATTCGACGACTTCCTTCAAGCAGACCGCCGCGGTGTTGTTCTGACAAATCATGTTTCTCGGGGGCTTTCGATCGGGAGAAAAAGTTCTAAAACGAAATTGATGTCTCATGTTGATTAGAGTTGCTCTTTGATTTTATTAAGAAATTTTATGCATTCGTCTAAATAAGCGTGACACATGCGTCCGGAAGGAGATAGTTCGACCAGTTTGGATAATCCGCTGTAGAATGTGTTGTATTCCTTAAGTTTGTAATCGATTAAGCGGGATGCGATAAGGCGAATGGGATCAAGTGACGGAATTTCCCCAAAAGCAATCGTTCTCAACTGATAGATGTTTTGTTCAACAAATAGGATTGTCATGCAAACTGCTAGGTTGTGACTCAAAAGATCTCCTGGTACGAAGAACAGTTGCTCTTGCAAATGATGTTCCGCAATGAAGCAATATTTTTCTCGATGAATTTTCAACGGCCTTAGCTCGGGATCATACTTTATGAAAGCGTTGACGTCATCAAGGCTGATTTCAAGATAATCCTGTCGATTGTCTGATAGGAAAAAGCCATATTCAGTTAATAGTTTAGCATTATTATGCACTCCATAACTGATGTATATCTGGGAATACGGTGAAAATGGCACTTCACTTATCAATTCATAAAATAGCTCTACGGGATGATTACTATCCAGTTTCCGTTCTAATGTTTTACAAGGAACAGACAGTTGGGACGTCGTCTTGGTGCTGCTATCATGATTAAGGAAATCAAGAAGTGGGGCTAAAGCCATGTTTGGCTCGTCTGATAGCTTTTCTACAAACATACTTTTCTTTCCCTTGATGAATGCTTCGGCATATCTTGAATCTAAATACACGGTCCTAGTGTTAACGGCGAAGTAAGCCCACTTGAATAAATCCAAGCTTATATCTGATGTGGTGTCCTCTCGTGTGAGACTTTGCAGCTTTGCATAATTCTTCTGAATCATGTCATTTTGATCAACCATCTTTTTAAAACAATATTAGGTAGAAACATCATCTCTTGTTTGGCACAGAAGTAGGGTACTGTAAATTCTTTCGGTAGAGAATATAGATATGCCTTGTAATCTCCGCCCTGCTGCAAGCTCAAGTAACATAAATAGTATGCTAGCAAGGATTGAAACTGAATGTCGCCTTTTGAGAGCTCCTGCACGGACTGTTCGTCAAAGCGCTCTTTGAATACTTGGTCTTCCTCGATATTTTTCAGACTTATCAAAGCTCTAAATGGCAGACGAACAATAGTATCTCCAGCTGCAATGCGCCTTTTTGAAAACAGTCCTTTTCCTGTCTGAGGAAAATCACTAATCCTTAGTTCTGCCTGGTTATCCCAATTCAATCTGCACAGGAACTGAAACAATTCTACGTGTTCTAAACATTGCATCACACTTCTGTTATCTTTTCGGTTTCGTCTTCGGCCAGTTCTCCCCATCGTGTACTCCGTGTTGCTTGGTAAACAAACCCGTATTACATAAGTAGGAACGTAGGAACATGCAAACTAGCGACTTTAAGAAGTGAATTTTCTCTCCAATCAAATTGGATCACACGTGTACCTTGCCAGGACAACAGGAAGAAGAGAATACTCAGGTCTGAAAAGTAGGTGATTAATTTCAATTATAAACAATCAGCTGATTTCGTTTGAGTGTGAAGCAAAAAAAGCACGAGATCCATCTCTTCTTCCTACAGTGGTTGCTTACTTTTTAGCCGCGAAAAGACGGATGGAATGCATAAAATTTAACAGACTATTAGTGGATTACCTTACCCGACTGGA
Organism: Aedes japonicus; assembly: GCA_034211315.2. Classification (NCBI taxonomy): domain Eukaryota; kingdom Metazoa; phylum Arthropoda; class Insecta; order Diptera; family Culicidae; genus Aedes; species Aedes japonicus. Next base: position 18,353 of record JASCZW010002821.1, on the reverse strand, counting down.
AATCTGACAAGATCCGGCCACACAGGCAGAAGGATTTGCGATGGATTTACACAGATTTTCCAACAAAATATGATTTAATCCGCAGATTTGTTTTGATGCGACTTGCAGCAGCGCAGCCATTTTTTCGGAACTGACAGATAAACGATAATTCGAATGAGATTTTCCATTAGGGCCGAAAAAGGTTGCGAACAAAATACTGCACGTTATTTTCTACTCCCCCAAAATAGAGTCAAATGTACCCAGTATAGTCGAAAATTAACGTTCTTAAATAGAGTTGGGCAAAATGGCTCACTATAGCGAGCGGCTCCGAACAGTTCCGCTCATTGATATGAGCTAGTTCTTCAGAACCGTTAATTTGCTCTTTTCCTAGCACTTAGCTTATTCCGGTCAGCGTATTGAAATTTTTGAAAATAAAATTGTATATATCTCTTGAAATATTCAATTTGTTTTTTTTTTAAGTGATTACAATTTGCGAAACATGTTTCGCGATTAGCCTACTGCGTTTTTTACAGGAATGCACAACTTTTTCATCATTTTCTGATGCCGATGCCGATTGGGGTTCAGCTTGCTGATTTTCATACGAAGTATCAATATTCTTTCGCATTTTGTACATGAGACTTTGGTTTGTTGCGTCGTAAATCTCCACATCTCAAAAAATTTGCTTCCTAACCGTTTGATGGCTTGAGTTTGATGGAGAAAGATGCTTTGAGCGATCAGTTCATTCGATTTTCTTTCCCCAAACTGCTTGATGAGACCATCTTCCAGTTTATCTACCAACTTTTTGATATTTGGAGGAAGAGAATCGTTTGAATGTAGTTTGATACGTTCCCTCATAATGTAAATTTGACGTAAATTTGACCTTAGGGAAATTTCTCAAATTCACGCAAACGCACCCGCAACGTACACGCTCGTTTAGATCTACTCTAAATAGAGTAACTTTCCTCAGTTTCGTATTCCTATACTATCCAGTATTTTACGAGTACTCATGGCCGTCTCGGTTGAGCTCGGTTTTTGGTAGGGAGCAAGCGATTCGACGTTTGGCTTAGGTCGTTTGACAGCTAATCGATAAGATTTGATCGTTTCTCTGTGAAATGGCCTAAGCCAAACGTCAAATGGTTTGCTCCCTAACAGAAGCCGAGGTCAACCGAGACTGCCATTAGTACTCGTAAAATGCTGGATATGTCAAATATTCAGTAACTTGAAATAAGGAACCTGAGTAAATGCTACTCTGATTGAGAAATCCAACTTGAAAAAAGAAGAAGAGACCGAGTGGTGATAAATCTTATAGCTCCCATGTTAAAGTATAGGATGAAACTTTTAAAATGCTTCTAGAAAATTCAAATGAAATTCTAATAACACTGATAGGAAAAAAATGGGCCCACCTCTTCGTTTTTTCAATTTCTCTCATTTACTTGGTTCAAATTAAAGTAAACACAGTGTAGTTTTTTTTCTTATTTTATTTTTTATATTCTTTTTAAGTTTCACTTATGGAATACTGAAAAAAAAACGAGTTTTATTTAAAGAAAAAAAAAATCAATTTGTGTTGAAAAAAAACAGTGACAAAATAAAGTGCCCACTTCAAAAATCGATATGTTCTCGATAAGTTTCCATTGGAAGACCCCTCGATTGTTTATATTTTGACATTTTGACATGTTTTTAAGCAAACGGCTCAACCTGGTGCATGTATACGTGATCGCATTTGTTTCAATTGAAAAAAAAAAATGGAGAACGCAGTGCTTTCGAAAAGAATTCCCTTGAGTAACCGAAAATTAGTCGTTCGTGATGTGCCAAACGGTGAATCGCACTGGGTTGTCGCTAAAAAGTACAGTATCAGTAAGGCAGCGGTTGGTAAAATTTTTCTGAAGCTTAAAACGTTTGGATCAGTGGTGGATCGCCCTAGCAGAGGCAGGAAGTGGAAAACGGATGTGAGAACGGACACCAAGATCATGCGTGAGGTCAAGAAGAACCCGAAGGTAACTGTCCGCGAGATCCAGGAAACCCTTCAGTTATCAGTTTCCGGTCGAACTGTTCGTCGCCATCTCGTAGCACAGGGGCTGAATCCAGCATTTTACGAGCCCAACAAACAATCACTCATTAAATAAACATCATTATGACGATTTGATTCAGCAGTGTGTTGAATAATCCTTGAACTACTTTCAATCACAGCTTTTGTTCAGGCATTATTCACACAAATTTGGAGAAGTTATTAAGCTGTCGCCAAGTGCTTTTGGACACTGTCAATTGCATATGTTTAAGAAGCAAGTTCTAAGCAATGGAGTTCACCTGATAATTGAATAACCTAAACATCATTAGGTATATTTAAAAGCTGTGGTGTCTTTTATACAACTTTTGTTCAACTTATCTAAATTCCCAAAAAAATATTTTTGGTATTTTTGTGTGATTTTCCATACGATATAGACATTTTATACTATGCATATTTAAATTGATATTATTATACAAGTAAATTAACAGAAACATTATGTAACATTTATTAATTAAGATTTAAGAGAAACATAATGTAACATTTATTAATCGAGATTTGAACCATCAACCTTTGTATCCTCAACTACGTGACTTACCAACTGCGCTATCCTATAGTTAAATGAAGTATAAACGAATCGTCTAAATAAGCACAATGTTATATATTGAATAGTAGCAGAAGTGATGCTTTAATTGAGCTACATTGACATTCTATTTATAGCGTTGCCTGTAAATAAGCAACATCAGTGCTCAATTAAAGCTTCTAAATGTTGTTATTCAACGTCTGAGTTATCAAGCTGTACACAAGCTTTGGTATTCGATGTTCAGTTTTACTACGTGCATTACTGACAAAGGGACGTTGAACAAGATGCGATTAAAAGATATGACAATGTTTTCTGGTGTTATTTATCAACACTGCGCTGTTTTCTATTTTAATGGCCAATGTAAAGAGCTATTTGCTCCAAGCAGTTGACTATAGTTTCAACTCTTGAAAACACGTCAATACTTTTTCACCGGCACCAGAAATGAACAACTGAGGAACGAAAATTTAAGAATTAACTGAATTTAATGAATATCTACAGCATAACTTGAAGTTGAAGAAGAAATATTGAACCAAAATAACGAACAATTCGGAGGCTTTACTACGGCATTCAATCAACCTTTATTTTATTTGTAGTTTATTTAGCTAACTATTGGTTTAAACCACAACTACTATTCAACTAATTATAAGGTTTAATTGGCAAAGCTAGTTAAAAGGCATTGCATTAGCGGCATAAACTGTAATTCAACTAATTGTTCAGTGGTTGAATAAAAGTCAATTAAGACACCTGTGTAAAGCTTTTGTATTATTTTTCTTCAGCTTATAAGTGGATCAGTTGAATAGTGATGTACATTACAGCTGTTATTCAATTCAATATCAGGTTTTATAAGCTAGGCTATATAAACGATGTTTAAACAGATTTATAAACTGTTATTCATCTCTTTGTTGAACTGTGTAAATTTAGTTATATATAAATACTAAAATAGCTTTTACTAAGCATGTTATTCAAACAAAATGAAACACTTGAATTAATGTTAATATTTCAATTGAGGACATGGTTATTCAGCTTATATTTCAGTTGGATTTTTTATTCAGCTGCGATAGTCGTAATTCATCTTTAATAAAGCATGTAAGCTTATTTACAACTTTCGTTTGTTTGTTGGGAGTACTAATGCCGGTCTCGGTTGACCTCGGTTTCTGTTAGAGAGCAAACAATTTGACGTTTGGCTTAGGCCGTTTGACAGAGAATCGATCAAATCTTATCGATTAGCTGTCAAACGACCTAAGCCAAACGTCGTATCGCTTGCTCCCTACCAGAAACCGAACTCAACCGAGACGGCCATGAGTACTCGTAAAATACTGGAAAGCAAACTTGTCCAGAAGCGCCCATTTATCAGCAAGGCAAACAAAGCCAAACGGCTTAAGTTTGCTAAGGAGCATGCTGATAAGCCCTTAAAGTTCTGGAAACGGTTCTCTGGACGAACTAATTAAAATTCGAGCTGTTTAACTGAAAGCGGCGGGTTCGTGTTTGGTGCAGATCGGGAGAGGAGCTTCAAGAGCGCCACACCCAAGGCACGATGAAGCCTGGAAGAGAAAATATGATGGTCTGGGGGTATTTTTCGTGAGGTGGAGTGGGAAGCATTGTGAAAATCGACGGGATAATGACGGCAGATTCTTACATCAACATCCTGCGAGAAAATCTGGAGTTTTTGCTGATCCAGACGGGCCTTGAAGAGAAGTTCGTATTCTAGCAGGACAACGAACCGAAGCATACTGCCAAGAAGACCAAGTCTTTCTTCCGGTCTTGTCGGATCAAACCGCTGGAATGGCCTCCACAAAGCCCGGACCTCAATCCCATCGAGAATTTGTGGGCGACTCTCGATGCCAGGGTTGAAAAAACTGGTGTTACCAATAAAAATAACTATTTTGAAGCCCTGGAGCGCGCCTGGGTAGAGCTAGATCCACAGCACCTAAAGAACCTGGTCAAGAGCATGTCGAAACGCCTGCAGGTCTTGAGGTCCTGAAGGCCAAAGGAGGACACATCAATTATTGAAATGCTTTTATTTTGCTTTAATTTATGTTTTCTGTAGCCTAAATGAAGTGAGCACTTTATTTTGTCACTGTTTTTTTTTCAACACAAATTGATTTTTTTTTTCTTTAAGTAAAACTCCTTTTTTTGCAGTATTCCATAAATGAATCTGAAAAAAATATAAAAAATAAGATAATAAAAAAAAGTGTATTTACTTTAATTTGAACCAAGTAAATGAGGGAAATTGAAAAAATGATGAGGTAGGCACTTTATTTTGCCTATCAGTGTAAAAGTGGTTTGTTGTATGATGTACGAAAAATCCAAAACTGCACAAAAGGGACGTTATTTTAATTTTATTTTTATTTTGCTGAAAAAGTCTTTATTCAGAAGTTTTGGATTTTTCTTACATCATACAACAAACCGCTTTTAATTAGAATTTCATTTGAATTTTCTAGAAGCACTTAAAAAGTTTCGTCCTATACTTTAACATTGGAGCTGTTAGATTTATCACCACTCGGTGTCTTCATATTTTTTCAAGTTGGATTCCTTAATTGTAAAAGCGCTGTACTTATAAAAATAGAGTAATTATAATCAAGCTGTCAAAAGCGAAAAACGTGGCTGTATGTTGAATCAACAAAAAATTTAAGTTGAAGTGCCAAATTTAATCCATGAATTTCAATCTATCCATAGACTTACAAATTTAAAGTTTTTCGGCACTTCCGTTTCAGTTGTCGACAGTTGTCGAAAATAATCAACGATATCATTAAAATAAAATATAATAAAAATTTGATACTGAGTAATGTTTACTCAAATTTTGGTAAGTGACCTAGTTAATCAGAAATGAGTAACTTTATAGCTACACAGCAAATAAAGTTGTTGAATATTACACAGAATCAGATGCACATAGGTCATTCCATCGGTTGTGTAATATTAGGCTGTCTCGATGTATACCATAAAATGATGCACTACATATCGATGTAATTTGGTCGATGTAAACGAGGCAACGTAACTCATCGAGACAACGTGAATCTTCGCGACGTACTAAATAGTCACGACGTAAAGGGAGCAATGTAAAAATTATAATGTAAAGAAAATTTGAGGATATTATTCAATGAAAAAAAAATAGTAACAGAGGGAATTAAAACAAAATCTTGCTTTTATTATAAAAAGAATAATAATAATAATTATAATAAAGAAGATAAGATGAACTTATAAAAATGTGAAATATTACATAAAATATCATCCTCTGACTTTTTTGCTTGCTTCCGCCCGGAACTGCCAATCCTATCCAACCTCCGGCAAGCGATCGTTGTGTAGTGCGAAATCTACTCTTGGATCGGCCACTTACCAACATCCGGAAAGCAATGATGTCGATCGCCACCGAATTCAAACTCATCCCGACCCGAGCCTTCCGATCACCCATGTAGATCTGAACCAGCTTGAAGATACCCTTCGAGTGAAGATTCGATCTCCGCAATTTTTCCGTTATTTGCCACACTTCCCGGACTGTGTGAAAGCAAATTCTCCTGGAACCACTGCAGTAGTCACTTTGTTCTACTGACCTTGATGCGAACCCGTCTGGCTACTATCTGCCGATGCAACTAATAAACCTGAGATCCTTCTCTGTTCTCCTGGAAGTATCCTTTTCCCTTCAGCGACTCGAAGTAGCTCTTCCAGCCTTTATCCGATTCTAGCGACTTCGACGCCTTTGCCTACGATGCCAGAATTTCGAATCCACAAGCTAGTTTCAGTCCCAACATGTGCGCCTTATGATTCGGATCGCTAGCCAACGGTAGACTCCAGCCCTTTGTACGATCCGACAGGTAGTAGGCAGGTATCTGGTGAACACGGCAGTTGTATAGACGCAGCTTTCCGGTGGAAAAAATCTCATCGCCCGGCAGGCTTTCAGATCGATGGGATCACGATTGCAGAATGTCAGAACAGCAGCCGATACGAGCTGAGGGTTGTCTTTCAATGCGGCGGCCACTCCAACTGGAACAAACAGATTTGCTCGGTGACGGTTTAACTCAATCTTGTCCGGAATGTCCCGAGTCCGTTCGTCAATGCAAGATTTGATCTTCTTCGAAACAACCCACTTGGAACGGGTATCAGCCGCTTTCAGTTCCTGCATAACCCGTTCCATGGGGAAGACATCCTTTTGGTTTTCCACCCCGAGGAGGTACAGTTCACCATCGTAGATGAAAACTCGGTCTTCGCATCGCTCCGGATTGGCCAGCCGGGGCAGATGTTCGGCGGCTTCGATCAGCAGGAACTCCCCGTCGGAATCGGCAACCCGGGCCAGCAGACCGGGTATGTGCCGGGTGAGATGTTACAGCAATGCGATCCGCGGAAACTGCACTTCATATTCAAAACTCTGCTTCGCCACGTGGAACGAGGAATACTTATGTAGCGGCGGATGATTTTTAACCGGGCTGTAAATCTGATCCTGGATACGCTCCAGCTTCCCCGTTACTTCCTCCGATCTGGAATAAGAAAATGCTCAATTCAAAAGATCCCTACGGGAAAACATCGACGTTAACTCACATATCTTCCTTTTCCTCGCGATCACCAAAGTTGAAATCGAAGTTGTAGTGCGAGACGCCTCCACCGCCGTCGTTCTTCCGGTAGGCATTATACTCCTCGTACGGATAATGCAACAGAAAATCGCCGTACCCATCCGAATGGTCTGAATCTTTGTTATCCGGTTCGCAATGGCCGCGACGGCGAAGAAAATTTCCGATGTTGTGAACAAACCAAGGAGCTGGCGAGAATTCATTTTGCTTTAGCCAACATCTCTAACATCCAAACATCAAAAGATTCATTATTTGTAAACAATACTGCCACTCGTGCCCGTAGGAACAAACGTCAGACGGGCCTTATCCAAATAAGGCCCGTGATATGTTGCATACTGTCAAACGCTAGTAACAAGGATAGGGTTGCCAGGCCCCTGGAACAAACAAAAAAAAAAGAACATGTTTGGCCGTGTTGCGAGATTTAATTTTACATAAAAACGAAATGCGATAAAGCATCAAAGTCGTGTAATATTAAACATTTTTGCGGAGTTCTTTATGTGCATTGGTTTTCGTGTAATATTTATGTTTTTAATATGTGATTATTACATTCATCCAACTAATAATGTTTTTCTGATGTAATTTGAAGACCGATGTAATATTCCACTAAGTGGATGTTATTGTGCATCGTATTTCTTTGATTACATCAGTTTGTGATACGTTAGAATCAATTACGTTGACGTATATTACTTTTTTTTTTGCTGTGTACTCTAATTAGGGTAATTCCAGTTTTAACAAAACTGAGTCGTTTTCTACTCAGTTTTGAAAAAAAGCAAACAAGCGTGACTGATTAATGTTTACTCTCATTTTAAAAGGTGACCTAGTTAATCAAAAATGAGTAACCCTTCAATCACTCTAATTATGGTAGTTCCACTTTTAACGAAACTGAGGCGTTTTCTACTCAGTTTTGAGTAATTACAAACGAGTGTGTATCAATTGTGGGTCAGCAGGGGCCTGGCAACCCTATCCTTGTTACTAGCGTTTGACAGTATGCAACATATCACGGGCCTTATTTGGATAAGGCCCGTCTGACGTTTGTTCCTACGGGCACGAGTGGCAGTATTGTTTACAAATAATGAATCTTTTGATGTTTGGATGTTAGAGATGTTGGCTAAAGCAAAATGAATTCTCGCCAGCTCCTTGATTGTGGCAAATGGCTGGTCCACAGTTCTTGACAAAATCGTCAAAAGGTCAAAAGTTATTTGACAGATTTCCTATATACACTCCGGTTTCATTTTACTAAATTTTTTACTACAATTGTATACTATCTTTTTTTTTCTCACGGAAATGTTACTCAATTTTCGTAAAAAGTGGATCTACTCATAAAATTGATTCCTAACTTGGCCAACCAAAACCTACAGGAGTGTAGGTTTTCTGTCAAATTTATGTCAATGGAACACAAACGTATCTATTGCACGGAATGGAAGAATCCAGGTTGAAAAAAGAAGAAGACACCGAGTGGTGATAAATCTGACAGCTCCCATGTAAAAGTATAGGACGATCATTTCAAAATGCTTTTAAAAATTCAAATGAAATTCTAATTAAAAGCGGTTTGTTGTATGATGCAAGAAAAATCCAAAACTACTCAATGAAGATATTTTCAGCAAAATAAAAAATAAAGCAAAATAATGCCCCTATTTTGCAGTTTAGGATTTTTCTTACATCATACAAAGAACCGCTTTTAATTAAAATTTCATTTGAATTTATTGGAAGCATTTCAAAACGTTCGTCTTATACTTTAACATGGGAGCTGTCAGATTTATCACCACTCGGTGTCTTCTTCTTTTTTCAACTTGGATTCTTCTATTGAAAACCCATTGATGGGTAAAATTTCACCAATTTTTGAAACCTGTATGCAGCTGTCAAAAAATGTATGAATAAAAAACACGAAAATGGGTAAAATATTACCCATTTGGATAATTTCTTATTGAAAAATATATGGGTATTTTTTTATCCATAAATTGGTAATGAAAATATTTCAACTTTTCTTTTGTTTGCTCCTGCTATCCACCATCTTCTTGCCCCGATTTTCTGAAGATCGTTTTAAAATCTTTCTATGGATGAACTCAATAATAAGCTGGACAATGCATCCCTCGAGAAGCTGCAGAGTAAGTAGGACTAGGTGTTATAAATATGACGGTATAAGAATAATTCTTTATATTATTCTACAATGCCCAGTGTCCAGCTCTAGAAACAAATAGAATCCTTACATTGAATACCAACAAAATATTTTGTTGATTCAAAGCAGAGTGATTTCTTTACGTGTAAAGCTTAAAATTCATAAAATTGTTTCTTAGGATTTTTTTTTGATTCGGTAGGAATCAAAAACCCAATTTAAAAAAAGAGAGTATCCATAAACTCGATTTACACATTATGGAGTATATCGCGCAAATGTCAGAGAACGGGTATTTTTTACCAATTTTCCACAAATTTTTATGTCTAGAGATGGGTAAAAAATACCAATTTTCTGACATTAATGCAATATACCCATAAAAGGGTAAGTTGAGTTTACCCGTTTAATGGGTTGACTCCCTTTTTGAGGAAATAAGTGAAGTTTTACCCACTAAAAGTCGGTATCGAGTTCGAAAGAATTTTTTTTTCTATACCAAACCAATGTCAAATTCCGTTTACTGTAACGAAAAAGTAAAGAATTGAAAATAAATTCCTGCAGCAGTATCCACATGAAAAGAACGAAAAATAAAATGCATATTTGTAAGCTTTCCACACAAACTCATGGGAGCTGTCACTTTTACGTTCGGAAAAATATTCGGCTCGATTATTCCGTAAGTGAAGGTGACATTTCGTTCCATGCAGATAAATTGTCCGAAAACTGCACAAAAGTGGCATAATTTTTATTTTTCTGAAAATGTATTTATTGAGTAATTTTGGATTTTTCTTCCATCATACAACAAACTGCTTTAAATTAGAATTTCATTTGAACTTTCTAGAAACATTTTGAAATTTTTGTCCTATACCTTAAGAATTTCTTCCTTTTTCAACCTGGATTCTTCCATTGATTGTTGACTAGATGCTGGGCACTTGATGAGCTAAGCAACTCTTCATCTTGATGTGATATTGAATTTAAATTTTGACATTTTTCCCGGGAACAGCAGATACTGGACTGATTCAGTTGCTTTCTTAAAAACAAAACTTTTCCCCTTGAGTGGAGACAAGTCCAAGTAAAAGTAATAATCAATAGGAAACTAGCGATTTAAAATTGGTTAACTTCTTCAGAAACCCATTGATCTCAAGTACGCCTTGCACCTTGTAATACATTCTTGCGCTTTTCGGTACTAGAATCTTTAAATTTTGTTTCGATTCACTGTGTTATTTTGACATAATATTCGATCTGTACCGAATTTACGTTTTCTGATTAATTAAAGGGTGCATTCAAAATGACACACACATATATACTCATCAAAATTAAACTGAATATCGGATTTTCTTGAAATTTGCAGGGAATGAAGAACTACTAATGAGTTTTGATTTACAACATTTGTTTAATTCAATTTCGTCTCCCATCCCGAATGCCCGCACCTTGCTTTTCACTCCACCCATAAAATTTTGTACAACCGATTTTCCTAGTGTTTTTGTTGTTTTTACCCAAATTTTCTTCAATTTTAGCTCTGTTTTTATAGTTTTGGGATGTTTGCGAAGTTCCGTTTTCATAATTGCCCAGAATTTTTCAATTGGACGAAGTTCCGGTGAATTTGGTGGGTTCATATCCTTTGAAATTGACTCCGTTGGCTCGGTACCACACCAATACCTTTCGAGCGTAGTGGCAGGATGCTAAATCAGGCCAAAACAGAGTTGATGCTTTGTGCTTCTTAATGAATGGCAAGAGACGCTTCTTAAGGCACTCTTCCGTGTAAATCGCACCGTTTATTGTTCCGGATGTGATGAAGGGAGCACTTATTTCACCACATCCGCAAATCGCCTGCCAGATTAGAAACTTCTTTGCAAATTTCGATAGTTTCTTCTTTCGAACATCCTCCGGAACATCGAAGTTCGACTTGGCAACGAAATATTCTTGCCCAGGAAGTTGACGGAAGTCGGCCTTGACGTATGTTTCGTCAACCATCACGATGCAACCGGATTTGGTGAGCAGTATAGTTTCCGGGCGTGTAAAGTTTCCGGGCGCGGGTTTTCGCAGTGATGTTTTGTTTTTCATTCCGGTTTGGGGCTTTTTGCACTTTGTAAACATGTAACCCAGCACGCTTCATGGTTTTCTGCACAAAACCGACTGACACCTTAGACTTTTTAGCGACATCTCGAATTGACATGTTTGGACGGTTCTTGAATTGTTGTACGACTTTCCTGGCCATTTTACTGTCCATTGGACCACTTTTACGACCACTCCCTTCCTTCCTTTGGACACTCAGACGCTCCTTGGAGATTCTTATTACACGAGACACAGTTGTATTGTGAGTGCACAAAATTTTCTCACGGACAATTTCTTGTTTCGACGACACGACTGGAACTACTGAATTTATAACTATGAAACTTGGCAGATGTAAATAATACACTATGGATAAGATCTACTCAAATTTCTAGGTTTTTTACTCATACGATTCAAAAGTTACAGAAGATTTTCTGTGTGCCATTTTTATCGAATACACCCTTTACTTTACTTTACTGTACTAGTAAGCATTTCGAAGATCTTTTAAAAAAAAGCCTTTTAAAGCTTGCTTCAGATAGAATTGGAACAAAAACAATTGCCTGTATTTCAGTTATTTATTATTGAATTCAAGATCTTTTTTTATACAAATGTAGCGTATTTTTCATACTTTAAAGAAAAAATACGGATAAAATTATTCGTCACGGTTTCGAAGGAATTCTCGAATTTTTCCTGTAACACGGCTCATTAGGCGGCACACACCTTCTTCGTCCATCGTTTTAGCTATCTTATTCCACCAGGTCTTCATCTGATTGATGTCTTTGACAAACTTTCCCTTTGCCTTGAGTCTCCTCTTCATGATTGCCCAGTATTTCTCAATAGGGCGGAACTGGGGGCAGTTGGGTGGGTTAAGGTTTTTCGGAACAACATGGACCCCTTTCTCTGCATACCATTCTTGAACGACTTTGCTGTAATGACAGCTTGCCAAATCTGGCCAAAACATTACGGGATGGTCGTGGGATCGAATGAACGGCAAAATTCGTTTTTGGAGACACTCTTTTTGGTATAGTTCCGACGTCATTGTCTTATTTGTAACGAAAACTTTCGTTTTTTTGCCACAGCTGCAAATTCCCTGCCAAATCATGAATTTTCGTGCAAATTTGTCGGCAAGAACAAATTTAAATTTGGCTGTAACATCCCTCCGAGCCGTTGCCAAGTAAAATTTTTGGCCTGGGATTTGCCCGAAGTCAGCCTTGACATAGGTTTCATCGTCCATCAGAAGACACCCGTCGAACTTGGTAAGCATCTGGTCGTATAGCTTCCGAGCACGGATTTTGGCCACACTATTCTGTTTTATTGTCCGATTTGGCTGTTTGCTAGCTCGATACGACTTGATTCCATCCCGGTGTCGAGTTCTTCTCACGGTACTATGGGCAGCACCGAATTTTCTGGCCAAATCACGGTCCGACAGATTGGGATTCCGCTTCGTCTTCAAAATCTTACCACGCAGTTTCCGGTCGACAGTTCCACCAACAATCAATATGCAACTATCTATTTGAAATTGGTTCACTGTTGTAGAACCCCTTGGTCCGAAATACACCTTGAAGTCAGCACCTTGCTGTACATATTTGCGCCTTTGTTTTGATTTGCTGTGTTATTTTGACAGAATAGTTGAGAGTGTGTTCGTGTGAGTTCATTAGAAGGGGCGCATTATTAAGATTGAGACCGAGCTTGGGACCGATGTGCTAGTACTGACTGAGCCAAGAAAAAAAACGTTTTTTATGGGACCTACTGGTCTTAGAGTTAGTCTTGGTTCCACTCCGACGATTGGCTTGAGGCTTCCGAATCGTCGTCAATGTTTCCATATACCGTTTGATAACGCGCCATACGGTATTTCTGGGCAATTTCAGCTGTTTAGCTAGCCTAGATGCAGACCACAATGGATTTTTCAAATAACTGTGCACAATTTTTTCCCTTCTTCCGGCTTCCATGTTGATTGTTTACAAAGTACAGTCGATTTGCGGAATGTCAAAAATACATACGTGAAGCTGACAAAATTCCCAACACTTGGGCGTCAAGAACTTCCAAATCCGTCCACCAGGAGCGCCACAATATGAGCAAAAGTTTGTTCCAATTCTAAATAAAGCAAGCCTGAAAAGCCCTAGCAACAATCTTGTAGCAAATCGATTGAAGTAACTTCAATGTGACACAGTTAAATGTGACTCCTACCTATATTTCTGCAAACAATTTTAACGGGCTTTGTTTTGCACTATCACTTAAATGGTGACAAGCACTGCAGCAAAAGAGTATTTTAAATTTTCCTGACGCAATCGAAATTTAAGAGACGTGCGTTAATGAACATGCAATTAAGTATGAAGCTTGGTGAAGTTTTAGGCACGCACACTATCGTTCCTATCGTTGTGTAAACATTGTTTGTTTTCCCACAAATAACCTACAAGTTTTCATTTTGGTTCGCGATAGGAAATATATTTTGACAGCTGTTTGTTATGTTTTCGTCCAAAACGCACTACCCCATTTATAGAAGGCACACACATAGACGTGATAAGCATAATAGTGAACTTACACGCTGAGTTAAATTTGTCGGAGGAGGTTCAAGAGTTTACGCTCAAAACATAGCTAATAACAAAAAGACGATAAGGGTAAAGGTTGGCTTATGCCTTGTTCAGACTACAGAGTTATAACATGTTATAACGGTTGTCAAATAATTCCAACAAGAAATTCGTCATCAAAATAGGCTTATAACATGTTATAACGCTGCAGTCTGAACAAGGCATTATGCCTTGTTCAAACTACGGAGTTATAACATGTTATAACAGTTGTCAAATAATTCCAACAATTCGTCATCAAGATAGGCTTATAACATGTTATAACTGCTCAGTCTGGCCAGCGTATCTTGATATCAAATGACATGTACATTATATCCAATGAAAACTAGAGGTATACTTGCTGATATCAAGATACTCTATATCACGTAATATAAGCAGTAGTGCGAACGTACTATTAGGCAATGTTGACTATTCTGAGCAATTATTTTTAATCCTACAATTCAGTATAGTCTTCCATCAATACAGTTAATTTAATATACTCCTATGATAGCTTGGATAACCTCAGTTTGAGTACCATTCATAGAGTTATCCATTCCATTATGCCTCATGTTTCTGGCGGTGTAAACTGTACCTTCAATAGATTTTTTTTAACATGCAGCTTAAATAGAACGACAGCCGAATAAATCAGGGAGCGCCGAAATTGTTTACACCCACCTGAGAAGTTTGACACTTTATAAAAACACCTTCAAGCAATTATTGATAGCAATTATGAGATACTTAGATAGCCGCGAAAAGGAAAATTATCCTATTTAGTGTGATTCTTTGAAGCCTTGACATATGTTTTGTGTCATTTTGCGTATAAAGATCATTATCCCACTTATAGTTTGCTCCGCTCGGATGATTATTTTAGCCTCAATAAATGTGTGTTATGGAGGCAGGCGCGGACGGGTCCAGTTCTCTAATTGATAATGAATGACACCCAGTCACGCTGCGCCACCGATGTAATTATGTGAAAATAAGGCGAAAAGATGCGTCTCTGGTTATTAAAGATTTGGCGCGACCCTTTTTTATTATTTTTCTAGTGACATATTATACTGAGCTTGATTCTTCAAGCAACACATTACATCAGTTACATCAATGTTATCTCGAAAAAAATACGAATGTGCTGCTGCTGTTGATTTATAATTTAATTAGCAAGGACTTTCTTTTACATTAATACTAAAATACAAACACCATCATAGGCCATAACTTCATTTATTCAGTAGTCCAAGTAGTTTCATCTGGCGTGATTCTCACTCTCCTCGGCATTGGGACGCCGTAAATTTCGTACAGCAACGAATTTCCCACGTGCTGAAAAAATCTCTCATAGTTGTGGTATCTTTGTTTGAATTCCGTCCACAGCGGCAGCATCGGTTTGGCTTGCCTTTTCTCTGCCAGCTGTTCCTCCGTAGGGGAAGCTGTCATAGTTTTGTTAACGTATGTATACAACATAGATGACGGAGTCGTACTAGTGGTGGTCACATGGTGGAACATTGGAGGGATATTTTCGAGGCTTTGTCCTTTCAGTAGATTCTTAGTGGTATTGGCATGTCTGTACTCTACGCTTCCTTCTAGTATAGTTAGGGTAACATTGTCCATATCGGGAACTATGTAGTTATCTAATGTGAATCCTGGAAAATCTGCCACGAATAACACATCGGAAGTATTACTCCAGGAGTGCACTTCGTGGGTCGTTTTATCAATCATGGAGCGCATTTCTGTGAATTCATGAAGCAGTGGTAGCAACCATTCGACAGCTTTAAATGGTGACCAACTAGCTGTTAGTATGTTCACTTGTGGATTGAAGATGCGTTGCAAGAATCGCCCATTCATACTGCACCAGATGTCGAAATGAACGGAAAAGTTAGTCATTGATTTTCCATTAGCCCGGTACTCTTCCTGAATGTTTCTATCGATGCAATGGGCAAATTGGTAAGCCATGTCTGCATGCTTGGTCCATCGATCATTATCCACAAAGGCGTAGGGTAGTAGATAGAGGATTTGGTTGTTATGATTGTCCACCACTTTAATAGATGTGAGTACGGTATCCCAGGCATGTACCATCATGTCCCATGAGTACCCATACAAACCATTAGTCCAGTTATTATATCCCTTGGTGATGAAATGAGAATATGGGAGGAATAGTTGCAATCCACAATAGACGAGCATAGAGAACATGGCTAATTTCTTTCGAATTGTTGATGTACTTAGAGCTTTCGAGCTAGTTTGGGTCTTCTTCTTTTTGTCACTCTTATCGCTGCACTTATTATTGAGTGATAGCCTTTTCCACACTACCCGTGGCCAACTGACGCTATAGTATAGGGGAAGTTGTGTCAAACATACCCATGGGAACATACCAATGTGGAATAGGCGTGAATTCATCAGATGGAACGCACAAGCAAACAGAGTGGCAATTTTTCGAGTGGGGGCATATATCAAGAAAAATACCACCGATGTATCGAATATGCAACCGAACCAGTGAATGATCAACAGGTCGGTGAGTTTCGGTCCTATGAGTAGCCTGGAAGAGAACTCAGTTGTACTGCAATTGATAATTGATAAACGATTTTCTTGCTTTCATACCTGAACGGAAGAAACACCCAGTGGTAGCTCAGATTGGTCATGGCATATCCGGAAAGCCATTCCGCACACATTTTTTTCAGTCCCGCTAGGAAGTACAATATGAAAAACTGATATTTCAGTACAAAATAATTCCAAAATGGCACTTCTGGCTGTAGGGTTTTGTCCCTACGAGCATCCAAGGAACTAGAAACAAGCACTCGATTACTAAATGTGACGATTTGAACAACCACCAACTTACAGGAACTTGTGGGCATCCGTAAACAAAAATACCGTTCCGAGCAATCCATACAGGTAGCTATGATTATTCCAAGCACTTTTGTCCAACAGAAACACGTACCAATAGCTAGCGACAAACATCAAGCTAGTTAGTCGGAACCGATAGCCCAACATAATGCCCAATGCCCCCAGCCACATAATGCAATATACGATTCCCATTCGCGGATAACTCATCGGTTCCATACCGTTGAACAGTGGAAACTTACAGCCACTGGGATCGCCCCAGCGAAAGTCTAGATCTCCACCGCCGCGCTCCTCGGGAATATCAATCAGCATCATTAGACCGAACAGTATCCGTGCTACTCCGAGGGCAGCGGCATCCGTTGGGCGGTACATAAGCGTCATAAATCCATCGAACGATTGCCAGCTCTTCAAATCGTGACCGCAGTACTTGTCGACGAGATGCGGAAGATTGGCCCGCAGCTTTTGCCATCGCGAGGAAGATGTTTTCATCGGCTCATGCTTTCTACCCATCTCGATTGCTTTTCATCTGTTTGGATTGATTGGTTAAGGGGAAAATCAATTCAATTGTTATCGACGTTATTAGCTGATTTGTTGATCGGCAATGCAGTACCCGTGAAAATGGGTGCTCGTCAGCACTTATGCAGGTGAATGTTTGGTTGCGATAGGGAATTCACTTTTCCTTGTCATATGATCCAATGGCACACATTTTGCAAAATGAGGTTTTAGGCACCGTTAATCGTTTGCGTAAGCTTTTCGGATGTTGTAATGATTGTTTAGATTATGCGGGTTGCGATTCGAAAGCGTTTCAAGGATATCGATGCGTACTGACGGCTGAAGCGGACGATGTCCTTCTATATATACTAAGGATTGGTTCTCCTATAATGAGGGAACTATCGAATGGGATGCTGGATTTGTCTTGTGAGTATAGCCGGGAGTGATAATGCGCATGTCTTCTGTTTATCGTAACTTGTACATGGATGAAATAATGGTTTGCCTATGCCTTTCCTACAAGGTTGTTACATACTAACCGGATACAGGAAGTCAATGTCTATCGTCTACAAATGTGTTCTTTACGCTTCCACTAGTGGGCTCAGTATACATGTTTTTGTAGCTGATACCAATAACTATTCTCAGGCATCAACGATATGGTCATAAGAGTAAGGCAAGTAATGATGTTTTCATTCTACAGTGCTCACGAGTCTTCAGGTCTTGAGCAACTGTTTTGATTTGGTAGAAGTTGATATGGCATAAATAATTCAAATAGACCAAAGCTGATTTTTTTTAGCTACTAGCCTCAATGTTGAAATGTTGAGCAATGTTGTAACGGCATGTAGTGTCAGTCTACCTCCTAAGCTTGGCCTATGTATCAAATATGTCATAAATTCGGCAACTATCGACAATATCATGTAGGCATCATGTTGATTGATTTATTTTGAAGCAGTTGAAGCTTTATTCTTCATTCTACAGTTATACACTTCAGCAAGATTTTCGTTTTCCCTCATGTTTAAGTAATTATGAATTTACTGGCTAAGTTGGCAGATTATCTTCGCGACCTTTAAATGACTTAAACTTGGCTACATTGAATCAATATGCCTAATAATGCATAAATATACAAAAAATAGTCACGCGTACGAAACTAACTGTTCACATAGAAACATGAATAGTGATCTTACAAGCATACCGTAGA